>JAABNW020045230.1:0-10340 GCA_015164035.2 Radianthus crispa
ATCTGTGAGTTAGCCATGCCCTGACTTAGATCAGCCCAGAGGTTGTTTCAGGGTTCCATCTGTGAGTTAGCCATGCCATGGCCTGACTTAGATCAGCCCAGAGGTTGTTTCAGGGTTCCATCTGTGAGTTAGCCATGCCATGCCCTGACTTAGATCAATCCAGAAGATGTTCATATAAGTAAATAGCAACAGTACTTGGATTACCTGTAAGAAGCTGCCCTAGGTGGTAGTGATGTTGGAATGGGGCAGTTAGCTTGGTTTGTACTGCTGCTGGATGAAGTATTTTCTTCAGCAGAACTGTTAAACACGCTAGAGTCCAACACTAGTCCTTCACTAAGATCCACACTAAAAACAACAATCAGCATGAAGTTATCAAGAAAACAAGACTTGGAACATGAACAATTCTTTGCTCACTTTTCCTTTTCCTGACTCTCTGTGTCTTGTTTTTCTTTATCACCAACTTCTAGAAAAATTTGAAAATCATGTTACCTATAAAAATATGAATGGCCTTATTTTCAAGTATATTGAACCTGGCAACTTTTTCAGGCCTCCCTTCAATACCTCACCCTCAAACAAACACATCTTTATCCTTCTATTCCCCTCTATTAGGGTACTCTATGGTTGTGTATCTGGTGCTGGTAATACTATCTAATGGTTCTCACCATAAGCAGATGCATTTTCTGGTGCAGACGGAGATGTTTCTGTTTCCATAGCAACTGGCGAGTCTGGTCTTTTCTCAGCTTGTTCTCTGGCAATATAATAAATGGATATGAAATGATCTACATGTAGATCACAAATACTCCCAATACACCCTAACACTTACCCTGTAGAGCCAGCCATTCCAATGTCTGTAAAGTTATCAAAATTAGCCCATCCTGTGTCTGACAACACGGTGTTGCCTGCTGCTTTATCCCAGCCAACATCTGCAGCATCCATGGTCACAGATTCATCCATTGCTACCTCACTAGAGTTGAAATCACTCCAAGCTGAAAAAGTATTAAGTGGCAAACCAAAAGATTAAAACAACTTGTTATCATTGTGGGTTGATAATCTACAAAAAAAAAAAAGACATGAATAGGTAATAAAGCCCTTTGTTTTACCATGGTAGCACTTAATAGTCCATGGCTAACAAACCTGTGGCCCTCGTTCCATGATCAAATTGGAATTCAGAAGTTGATTTGTTGTATTATAGAAGAAGATGCATACCATTATCAATGTCCATCTTATTGTCATTTGAAGGTTTCTTAGCTGGGGATTCAGGAGGCGTCTTTACATCATCAGAGAATACTATCCGATCATCATCACTGCCTGAACTGCCAGTACTATGTTGCCGTGGTGATTCTCCTCCTTCTTGTTCTTCTTCCTCACTATCACTGCTTTCACTGTCACTGTCAGACAGTGTACTGATAATGCACAAACAAAGAAAGTGGTTTTCAAGAGATTTTCTCTAATATTGATTAACATCAAAACATTAAGAATATGAACAGCATAGACTTGATTTATCTTAATTTTAGTTTTTATCCTTAGTTTTTACAAATTCCTTTTTCTTTTGTTATTCATTGCATGGTCAATGTCACAGGGTTCCTACTTAAGTTTGACCTATTTTTCCCTTGCATCAGCTTATGTTTGCTGTATGCCACGAGACCTTGATTAAAGTTCATGATGGCATACGTGTTCTGAAGCACAATGAGCAAGCAAACTAGGAGCAAGCTATCCAAAAGATAAAAAGTCCCCTATGTTCCACCGGTCTGAAAAAGGATAGAGATTAATTCCTTCTAAAGCTAGATATAACTATACAGTGGGAGGTGGGTTTTCTGTGATTGTTAGTGGCAACAAAATCCTTTCCAAACTGTGCTGAAACGAAGCATGAGAGAAGCTCAGAGAAGATTTTGCAAACAAGTCTTTGACAGCTTTGAAATTTCACTTAATTTTCATTTAAAATAGACACAAAGCTTATAGATAATCATGAAACATGGGTTTTGAAGTTGAAGAGAAAATTTGGTTGTAATTGACTTTGTCTAGAGCCATGGCTTGGTGTCAAAAAGTGAATGGCAGACTGCAAACCTGACGGCAAGGCCATGGTCATGTGATTTCTTGCCATTTGCTGCAACATGGTCAAATAAGTCCGTCTAAAAGTCTCTTATAACTTGCATTAATTTGTCTTTCTCACCTTTTTCTGTTTTCGATGACTGATGAAAAGGTTAATTCCTTTTCTTCCCATACATCCTAGAAGAAAAGATTCTGCTGTAAGGAATACCACCACTTTGCTTTGAATTCATCATTCTTTGATTCTGCCCTAGTAGCTACGTATCCTTCCCAATCCTTACTACAGGTGCATTGGATAAATATGCCAAGGATCCTACCTCTTCATCACTACCACTATCATCAAACTGTTGGATTTTCTCATTACAGCATGCTTCAAATAATGCTGAATTGGGCTGAAATAAGATAAATACAGTAAATAGTAAATAATGACATGATTCAATGGTATTACCTTTGCAAAGAATACAGAACTTGTACTCACATTATCTTCATTTGCATTGATGTTGAAGCTGATGTCACCAATCTTGTTGAACTGTGACCTAGATGACAAAGACAACAGTTGTAAATGCTTTGCAAAGTTATTTCTACTTGCAAAACTGTAACAGTGTGATATTTAAAACTTACGTTAGAGAATCATCAGGCTCTTGGAACTCATCTTCATCTATGCCAAATGTATCCATGAAGTCCGCTGTCATTTGCTGCATTTGATAGTTGGAGAAGACCTATTGAAGGGTGTGATAAAACATAATCCTGCTGGCCACACAGCCTGCAATCACTCTCTGGCAAACCTTTTGATTACTTCACACTCTTTAAAATATGTTTATGGTAAGAGTCTAGATAACAAGGTTTGAAATATACACAGACATACATAGATGGAGGAGAGGGAAGGAAAGAAAGAAACTAAACAAAATAGTAATTGGAGGATGTCAGCCGCTGGATAACAAGACAAGTAACATACAATTTAAGTTGCCTACCCCAACTCGCCTACACATAAAATCTCTCAAATCCGAAGGCGAGTTCATTTTAGATCCTACCAATATCTTACAGACAGTAAAAATAACGTAACTTTGGTTTCTAAGAAAGTTCAAAAGAGTTTTTATGCCTACACAAGTAAGATAAACAGCAAGAAACACTTGGCAAAGTACTTGTTCTACAGACCAAGTAGCTGTGTAGACCAAGATTACTTCTTACCTGTTGTAAAGAGTTTTCACTGTGTAAGAATGGCACAGGTTTGTAATCATCATCATCATCTGATGATGACTGAAGGGGATGATGCCCAACCTAGAAGGGGAGATGGAACTCATGGTTACACAACACTAGATCAGCAAACCAATATAAAATAATATGATTACCAATTCTGTGGAATTAGTCTTGTTTATATCAGCCAGAGTGCCAGATACAAAGGAATTCCATTTTTCTCTGTCCTTCTCTGGTATTTCTACAAAAAAAAATGAAAATACAAAATAGTTAATAGCATGATTACACCAAGGATAGAAGAAAGACTAGCCAGAAATGGAGCTTGTCTGGTCTAATCTCTACCTTCCTGGTCTTTTCTGACCAGTGACACTGAATTAGAAATGAGGTGATTACAACCATTTGCATTCGACCGTTTACCAGGTTGCAACAAACAAGTTGTAATCACGTTTGTCGCAACATGGTATGTAAATGGTTGAATGCAAATGGTTGTAGAAGCTGATACTAGCTACCAGATACTTACCATTCAAGACACTTTCTATGATGTCTTTATTTTTGCCCTTCTCTCTTGCATAGACTATGTAATTAGCAATGTTGGAGAGGTGTCCCATGTATCCCCTATGCCGTGCCTGTGACTGGGTACTGTTAAACAAAAAATCGTGATTATATCCATCAAGGTTCTTCTACTGCTCTAGCTACTGTATCCTATGACACCAGGATGATTCTAGTAACACTGAAGTTTTGTTAGCTTACATTTCAGGATCAGAATCTTCCCATGCTTCTAGTATCTTCTGTATACACCTGCATTCTTTGAATAACTTGAAGGAGAAAGGAATACCACTGAGTAAAGTTGAAAGAATATTATAATAATATAGTCATTTTGAACACTTTGATATGTTTTTAATGACAGTAGTGCACTTACTGTGTCTATAAGAGGAGTATGTAATTCCCCATCTTCTTCTGTTGGGGGATTGTTTAGTATCGTATATATACAACGCTCCACTTGAGTATGAAGAAAATTATTCCAAGAGTACTTGAAAAACAAATCCTGAAAAAATAATCACCACAAAAAATATTGTAGTCCATGTTTGTACGTGTTTTGATCCACTGACACAGGTGGGTGTGTGGTACATTATTTAAGGTAGCTCCATATAGTAATGAAAAATCAAGGGCCTTAATGGTTTAGGGGAAATGTTTTTTATGTCAACTGTTCTAACAGCAC
The DNA here is from genome assembly GCA_015164035.2 of Radianthus crispa. Taxonomy (NCBI): domain Eukaryota; kingdom Metazoa; phylum Cnidaria; class Anthozoa; order Actiniaria; family Stichodactylidae; genus Radianthus; species Radianthus crispa. The sequence goes on from JAABNW020045230.1 coordinate 4,460, forward strand.
ATGGGTGACCTGTATTCAAAGAATATGACTTCAGGATTATTTTTTCATAAAAATGAACATGCGACTGATCACTATGGCAACACAAAGACCATCCATAATAAAGCCTCTTTTACTATGGAAAAATTTTAAACTCATGTTTTTGACAGTCAAAGTTGTTTTTAACGTCATGATGGATTGAGGTCAGATGTACTAATATATGACACAGCGCATCAAAAAAATTCCAACTGCGGAATCTTAAATACTATTGAAAATATGATTTTGCAATATAAACATTTTCTGCAGTTCAGAAATTATTTATACTTTAGCAACTGTCTTACATTGTTACTAAGGATATATTCTACAAATTTCAAGAAATTTACCACAGTTTGGGAGTTTTTAATTAAAGAAAATAGCATGTGTAGTTGAATTTTCATGACGTCCTCAAAATAAAAATTCTTCGAGTTCCCTAATTACGCTTGCGCGCAGTCATGCATGAGTGTGCCCACTGAAGAACTATATGAAGCCACCTTAATACACTCATTCAGACTGCCTTACCCAAAGAACCTTGATAGTTCCTTGGCTAGCTAGTTCCTTGTTTATAGTATCACCATTTGTAGCAAGTATAGAAGACACCAGTTTAGCAATCTGTAATCTGGAATTCCCTAGAGGTGGGTCTAGTGTCCCTGCAGTTGTTGGCATAGCATTCATCTGGTTTAAAAGAATAGAGAGCCATCTTAAATACATGCCCAAGTTGTGTCCAACAATGCAATCTTGTATGTTACAGCAGCATAGCTCATATTGCAACAGCATCATGGACTTTGAAGCAGAGTAGCAAGTACATTAACTATTGAAGCAGAGTCACAGGCATTGCAATGATATTGCACCAGCATCTTAGACATTGCAGACTTTACAGGTGATGATTGGCTGTCAACAAAACTTTGGAATTCTATCTGAAGCTGAAATCAAATCACATACCAGGGGAGGATCTGTAAGAAGATCATGGAAGTCTTGGAGTCTTGGAGTCAAGGCTGCCAAAGTCGCACTTACACCTAAAACGATCAATAAACATTTGTGCTCAAATCAAACCATCCATGCCTCATCTCTCAATGGCAAGAAGAGGATAGCAAAAGTATGACCAAAATCATTTCTTTTTTGGAAAGAAAACCAAACAATTCCTATAAACCTTGAGCAAGTCTTTCTGCATCCAGGGCAGTCATTGGTTCTTCTCCTTCACCCCTAACAACACAAAGACATTCATATTAATTATTAAAAATTATTATAGAGTCATTTACTCAGTTATCCATTCAATCATACAGGAAGTCAGGTGCCAATGCATGGTGAGATGCAACACTATACATCACTTACGGTCCTTTCTTGACTTCAAGTAATGTAAGGAGAACAAATACCCCATTGACTAGGGCAGAGTCATTATGAGTATGTATTCCATGTAACATATGGTCCAGTAGACTGCTGATGGTCTCTCTCCTATAAATATAGATAAATAACACCACAAACACCATGCATCAATGTGGAATTCAAAAGTGAGAGTCATAGGGTGCAAATGTCATACTTTTGTATTGTATCTAACAAGACATCTTGGCTGGCACTCTCCTGCATTTGTGATTGGTGGTCTCTGCTTAGTCTGATGATGTCACTCAGTGTCTGTGCAGCATTGCTGTTTCGCTGTCAGTCAAACATCAAAGAAAATGTCAGCATCATCTTGACGCAATACATAGTACCGCCTAAGAATGGTGAACTTACATCTTCATCAATTTCAGGATCAATCAGTGACACCAGACCTTCTATCAGTTTTTGCTCATTCAACCACTGAAAACCAATAAAGTTGAAAGAACACTGACTCCCAAAACAAAAGAAACTTCATCTATTTGATGCTTTTTACTTGGGAATAAAATTGTTTGACTAAAACCTTTTATATGTCAAAGAAATGATATTGAAGAAAACAGCATGATATTTGAAATACAATGAACAATTCTAGATTTTTTGCTCAGAATTACCTCCATCAAGTCACACCTCAGCTGAGGAGATTCAACACTGGTAATAAACCGCAGCAATAAATCCATGATAGCAGAGGTACCCATATGTTTGGTGAGGATAGATACAAAATCTTCTTTTGTCTTCAAGTAATCTATCATCTAGGAAAACGAAAAGATTGACAAAGAACTATGAGAGACAAATGATTAGTAGTAGACCTTATACTCCAGTTTCAAGTTCTCTTTGCATGTAATGTATTCTATAGAACTAGTAGTAACCCATGGTAATGAGGCATGACCACACGAAGAATGTATAGAAATGTAACTCTCAACCAAAAGGGTTAAACTCTGGGGAATGACTTGTGATCTGAAAGGGGAAAACATTAGGTCCAAGCCGATGAGGTCTACTGAGAGCTATTCTATGTGAATGACCAAGATTGGAATACTAAGACAGTATTTCATGTTTATTTTACAAATACTTCAAGTCATACTGACCAGTGATGTTTTTCTTGATATTAAGACTCCTATAACCTTACTGAAGAAACTGTAAACAAGAATGAATACATAGTTTTTGTTTCATATAGTGTTAGCACGGCAATTGATTACATGTAATATCTTACCTTGCTAGTAATGGATTTAATGGGGGATCAGACTCTAAGAATGACCACAGTTTGTTTAAAAGGTCCTGTAAATCCAAAAACTAATGCATTAGGAACAAGTTTGCATCTGCAATACTATCCTTATGATACGTACCTCACTACTTGCTAATTTATCAATTATAGTATAAACATCTGCAGTAAGCACTTCACAAGCTACATTAGAATGCCTACAATAACAACATTGATCAAATTATGATAAAAAATGCTCATGAGATACAAATCCCCTACAAATATCTGCCAGTGTAACACAATGTAGGGCTGGAACTATTTAATTATGCTCAAACATTTGCTTTGCTCATCATTTTGATAAATAACATTGAGCAAAGAAATGGAACCCAACAAAACTTGAGCAGCAAGACTTGCAAGGTTTAAAACATACATCTATTGTACAAACAGTCTTCTTTGTTGTTTCTTTTTTGTGGGGGGAGGGGGAGGGGGAGGGGGAGAGGCCTGGAAAAGGGGTGAGGGGTAGAGATGCTACGATGCATAATTAATGGTGGACTGGATAAAATTGTCCAAAGTTAACAAAGCCTACTTGTATCTTAGTTTTTCATCAAAGTCTTCATCTGGCTCTGTAATAATGAGGTCTACCAGCTCTTCCAATATTTCTGGTTGAACAAAACTGAAATAATGCATTAAAAAATTCTTGTATAAACACAAACATAAGCATTAGTGTCAATATCAAATTATTCTAAAGGGACAAGATGCGTATAAAGAATGACTATTGATATCTGGGATATAATTCAATCAACCATTTCCGAGTTCCAGTGGCCGCTGGCAAAAGTATCGTGGGGGGGCATGAAAGCGAGGCATTTTCAGGCAAGAATGTAGAGAAAGTGCAATGGTGTTGTAGTAAAAAGCTGGTAAAAAGTTCATCCATTTATAATATATCGCCTATCTACTAAAAATCAAAGGCTTTCTTCTGTTTCTTGGAATAGCTTTAGAATACCCTGTAAATGCTTCTAATGATATTCATCTTTTGAAAACAACACATACATACAATAGAAACACAATAGAATGAATACATATCCATTTTCCAGATATGTTAAAAACTCTGTCTTTGCTACCGCTTTGGCATAAGTATCTAGACTTGGTTTTCTTCGTTAAACTGACACATGGCCTAGTGCACGTGAAGTCCAGCCTATTACCTATTCCTCGTCCTACACGAACCACAAGATCATCGAGCAGCAATGTTGTCAAGTACATTGTATGTCAATGCAAGACCTCTATGTACCAGAAATCCTACCTCATCAGGACAACTAGAATATGGAACATTCTGGCAGTAGAACTAAAATTAAATGCAGACAAACTGAATTCTTTTAAACGCACTATTCTTCACTACTACTTTACATCACTGGACATTTATGATTGCAACGATCCACATACTTTCAAGACAATTTTCCACAAATTTAACTCTTGCAGAAGCCTTGCTCTCGCTATCACTTGCTGATAGATATGCAAGACAAAATTTAACCCTTATTTAATTAATATATACACGTTCCCTACATATCTCTCATTTCTTATTTCATTATACTACATTTAGTTGTTATAAGACTTTTATCTGGGCCCGCAGTAATTGGCTTAACGCTGCTGATTTAGAACAAAGGCAGGATGGAAAATCAACTTATTATCTCATTACCATATTTACCCGCATATAGTCTGCACCAGCAGATAAGTCGCACCCCAAGTTTGGGATAAGATTTTCAGGAAAAAAGTTTTGACAAAGAGAACTCAAGAACAAATTTGATAAATTTTCCGTTAAGATAACTTCAAATGGCTCTTTTAGAAGCCAACAAATCATAGAAAGTCAATGACTATGCATTCCACCATGTTGTTTATTTAGTCCGTGTATTCATATGCAAGTTAGGTGGTCTTAGCGTGATCTTCTACTAAGTGTTCCCTCAGATAGTCCGCACCCCGGCGTTGAAGCCGATATTTCGTGAAAAAAAGTGCAGACTATACGCAGGTAAATACGGTATTTCAAAGCTTTTCCTCAATTTCATGGTATTTTCTCAACAATAATTGCTATGCTGCCTAATTCATGTTAGTGAAAACCTGATTTTGATCAGCCATGTTGATTAATGTACATGTAGAAGTAAGCACAGAAAGAGGGGGCAATATTTCTTATCACCTTTTTCCTAGTCCACTATACTTAAATCAACAATGAAAAAAAATTAAAGATGATTTGAAAAATACTCTTATTACTGCAAAACTGAAACATATACAGCAGATTCAGGTTGACTGTAAAACAACAGACGTTACAAATGCTTGTTTAACATTTCAAATTGCTCACTGTGTAACTCTCCTGACCTTAATCTAAATAAGAGAATACTTGAATGATACTGAAATGAATACTTCTACCATGCAATTAACATGGCCACATCAGTAACACATTTCCTGGTTATTTCCTGACACATCTTCTTGTTAAGCAAAGTCTTAAAGTGCCTATAACCCTTAACGATAGGCACTTTAATAACTTGAATACAAAAAGTGTACAGTTTACTATATACAGGTACAATAATACTGAAAGGTGCACCTTGGATTAAAGAGCCATCAATTGTACTAATTGTACATTACTGATGAATAACATAATTATCTGGAATATTGGCCAAGTTAATGGTATTTCAAAAATTTGACTATTACTGTTACATATCAGAGAATATAGACACAAGCCGACACTTTATATTCCTTTTATTAAATATTTTGAACGCTTCTATAAACACGGTTGGCAGTCAATCAGAGCACACCTAGTATCTCAAATATTTTATAAATATATTATATATAACAGCAGCAGCATCCTACCAAGACCTCCATCATGAGACAATTTGACTAAGTATCATTCGCAGCAGCTCTTAGATTGCAAGGGTTAAATATTACTGCCTTTTGGCTAATAACCTACTAATTGCCAAATTGGAATGAAGAAATATTGTCTTTCAATGTCATTTTGTCTTGAATAATTTCTGATCGAAGGAATACAGCTTTGGATCAAGAGATAGCCTGCATTTATGGCACTGTCTCATAACTCCTCTAGTGACATACTGGTATTTGCATAAAATGGTTGTCAACTTTGTACAAGGAAATGTCTTTGATCATGGTGTCTGAATTCTACTAGTACAATCACTGTCTATGGACTGTAAATGTCAAATATCTCCAACTAAACACACAGAAAAATTTATATTTAAGCAATAGAAAACTTTTTCCGTGTTTGCATAGCCTGATATAAACACGAGAGGGGTTGGGAGAATTCGAGAC
>JAABNW020045341.1:0-10339 GCA_015164035.2 Radianthus crispa
CCTCTGGGCTGATCTAAGTCAGGGCATGACTAACTCACAGATGGAACCCTGAAACAACCTCTGGGCTGATCTAAGTCGAGGCAAATAACCTGACTGAAGGGATAAAATGGGAACTGGGATTTGTCTTTTTAGGAGCTGAGAAATGAAATTTCATGCACTGGGACTGGGATTCATGACCAAAAAAAAAAAAAACAATAGAAAAATGGGAATGCTGAAAAAAGTTTGGCTGGGAAATGGCATAGGGATCCCCTTTCAAGGTAGCATGCCTCTAGGTTGGGCATAAATCCTCTTACATTTTGAAACCATAAAACAACCTCTGATGAAATTGGGAATAGCTAAAAAAAATTTCATATTTGAATATTTTAATGCTACACTTTGGCAAACAGGGAATTTAGGCACAGTGTAAAATAGTAAATATTATTTAGTAAATTTAGTAAGTTATTTAGGTGACATCATCTAAATTAGTACAAGCGTGCCAAATAAAGTTGTGCTTATTCAGGGGGTGGTTTACTTTACCAAAGAACGTGGGAAAAGATGATCATTCTAATCATCGTTTCCCCCCTGATTTTGAGGCCGTTTGCATGAGGTTTTTGAATTGGTGACATCACCTAAAATAGTAGATAATTTATCTAATTTAGTAAACCTTAGATCATTTTTTTTACGCTGTGCCTAAATTCCCACTAAACGGTTATTGGGTTTCCTGTGGTGGGATATAATAAGAGTCAAATTTCCGACAGAAGTATAACGTGTAAAGGAATGTGAAAAGGTATGTGAATTTACTCAGTTGTTTGAATGCTTATAGTCTTGCCGATAGATCTCCGTTTAACTTGTCTCACCTTAAAGATAACATACAATGTTATAACACAAGCAAGCAGTTTTCATGAATAATGGATGCAGCTTCCTTAAATTTTATATTTAATCCGATACATGCTACGATCAAGACCATCGGAAATTTAATCCTAAGCGAACTTCTTTTGCGTCCTGTAAGCTTAAATTCTGAATTGATTACTGTTTAGCATCTTCCAAGTTGACGTAGTTTAAACAAATGTAAATCAAAGAAGTTTACAAACTTAAGCTTACATTTTTGGGGTGTAAGACGAAAATCCGATGGTTTGCAATAAGCCGCCATGTTGGACGAACTTGACAAAAGAATTTTCAATGAGTTCTTTGTTATATCATCCAACATGACGGATATGACTTTTGTTATTTTGCTCTCTTGGGAATGATTGCAAACCAAGAATATAAGTTATTGTCATGAACATGTTCATACTTTCCCATAATCCCTTGTGTTCACAGCTGGAGCTCAAGGTCAGGGGGAAGCTTCCAAAAATTTCCAATTCAGCGCAAATTTTATATAATACCTTGATCTTGCTTCCAGCTCCAAATCGTAAGAGATTATGTGAAACTAGGTGCGCATAGCTCCTAGCTGGAGGTTGAGACTAGCCTTACGCAGGCACTATTTTTAGGCGAGTGCAATGTTCATATGGTCTATAGTAAACTGTAGGCTATGGACCAAGAGTAAATGGCATGAGAGTGTATATAGCGAGGGTCATAAAAAGTGGAAAAAATGAGAATTCCTTACTTTAGGGTATGGGTTGAAAAATTTGAAGAAAAAAGATATTCTTAAGATATCCTGTCTATGAATGAGACATTTTGTATTTTGTGTGGTCATATAATTAGGAAAAACACCAGCATTCCAGTAATGGGATTGATTAAGCCACATCTTCAACTCGGCTTAACTCTGAGGGTTTCTTAAATAATCAATCAAATGAGAATTGCTCTTCAAGATACTGCTTTCTGTATTATTATATCAAAATGACGATACCTTGAATATGAAAAGAAACTCCAAAAACTGTTGCTGCCCTTTTCTATTCTGTGAACTCAGACATTCCAATGGCTAGTGGATTTTTGCTTCCGTCAATAACAAAGATAAGAGGTACCAACTAATTAGCTTTGATTAGAGACAAAGACAAACCCATTTCACAACCAGCTAATAGAACGTCAGAGTTCACAGAAAACAGAAAACGGTTAGTACTAATATACCCTGTGCATTGATCATCCCTGCAATGGGAGCATACCCCTCTGAGTTCAGTCCATACTATAAACCAATGCTTACCTTCATTAAAAATAGTTTTCTTTAGATATTAGGGAGTACAGAGGTGAATATTTTCACAATGGAGGCAGCAAGTTGGAATTCAAATCTTAATGAGCAGAAGAAGATGCAAGAAAAAGCAAAGAAAGAACTTGATGCCATTATTCAAAGCTGGAAAGATAATACTGAAGGAGTTGTACATGTGAATGGAACAGATGAAAACAGGCATCCACTTCAAGACTTGCAGAACAGCTTTCCTTCAGGGGAAGAAGAGATTGAAGGTAGTGATTTTAGCAGTTTGAAGTATCTTTACGGAAGTGAGACACAGCCATCAACCTCAGAGAGCTCATCTTTGAATGGGAGTGTTGTAAAATTGTCTATTATGTCTGAGGTAGAGAGTAATGAGGAGATGCAGCTTGCAGCACAACTTTGTCACCAGGCGGAAGATGTTCTTAGTAACCAGTCACGTAATACTTTGTGTTTAAAAAAAGAAAAGAGTTTTTCAGTGAAACCAAAGAAACCAAAGTCAAAGGAAATCAAGGTGAAAGAAATTGTTGATTCAACTGTGAATTTTGGCACTGTTTCTAACTGTGTAGAAGAACCAGGTACCATCGTTAGTAGGAGTGATATTTCAGACTGTCTGTCAGTTGACCAAAGGGAGGATATCACAGATAGTTCTGAAAAAGATCATCTTAAGAAACATCTCTGCAATTTGTGTGGAAAACGATACAAAATCTCACATCACTTAACACGCCACATCAAGACTGCTCATGACGACAAGCAAGCTCATCTTTGTAATATTTGTAACACTAGCTTCACAAGGTCAGAATCACTCATAAGACATTTACGAATTCACGAGCAACGCAATGGAGCAGACAAGAATTCCAAGCAAGGCCCTTATAAGTGTCCCAAATGCAATAAGTCATACCAGCAGGCATACAACGTAACACGCCACTTGCTGTCACACCAGGGAATAAAGCCATTCAAGTGTACTGAATGTAACAAGTCTTTTACTCAGTACACGGGGCTGTCACGACACTTGGTGCTTCATAAAGGAAGCAAGGATTTTGAATGTAAAGAATGCGGCAAGACATTTGCTAGACTGTTTGTTCTGAATCGACACATCTTGACCCATTCAAATGATAAGCCATACAAATGTTTTGTTTGTAGTAAGTCATTTATTCGAGCCAGTCAGTTGTCTGCTCATATGAACTCTCATAAAAAAAAAGGTAAAAGACATTAATTGCAGACATAGGTTTTCGTATGCATTGCTAGAAAAGAATGATGGCAAACTTCAGCCTATAATCTGTTAATTTAGGACAATGAATTGTAGGCTGCTGTCTGCTAAGTGATAGATCACTTTCCCAGTGCCAGTAGTTCCAAAAACTGTCTTTTATAGGCTCCTGGCATCAGGCATTTTCGATGCATGTGAGTTTTGACAACAGTACAGGACCTTGCCTGAAAATGCCTTTTTTTTTCATGTAATCACAGTATGCTGTTTTGGTATACACCTATTTCAAAAAAACGTAGTTGGTCAGCAATCTGGAATCTGTGACCGAAAGGACTCTGGGAGGCTAGAAAAGCACCTTTTTTCAGGTTTAACATAAAAATTTATCATTTATAGGTGTCTTTATATTTGTATATTAACTTGCTGTAAGCTAGAAATTGGAAAATCATTCACTTTCTTTCAATTTTGAATTTTAATTCCTCCCCTTCCATCCCAGGAATAAAATCAAAGAACTGGGAACTTGGGTGTCATTTTTAAATTATTGGCGACTTTGTCAATGCTGTGACCATCACTATCAGTCATCACTAGCCATCATAATCATCATCACCATCATTGTCATTATCATCAGTCATCATTAGCCTGTGTAGTGTCTTAAAAGGATGGCGAAGAGGAAGGGCTTGAGGAGAAGGGATCCTTTCCTTTCCTCGTAATTCCCCAACCCCCCTCTCATCACAGGCTACATTATCATCATCATCAATTCAAAATTCTCCATTTCAAATCAAAGAATGTAATAACCAGTAATAATATGGATTACTTTTAATTATTATCTTCACATGTTTTACATTGGCTATTTCTACACAGCTCAGAGAATCTTTTGCAAGAATAGAGAATAGTTGTTTGATTAAACTGAATAAATCTGTACCAGTGGAATATGATCCTAACTAAAACTGTTGAATTTTTGATCTGCATACCTCGAAAAGAAAATCTATTGAAAGATGAGCAATTTAAGTTGAGCATAACATGATCCCAAGTGAATCACACCATTTGCCATGAAAATACGAATTTTTGCTTGAGTGCAATCTAAACTTGTCTCTTCAGCTTGCATAACCAAACTACAGTGTAACTCGTAAAACTATAGCCGCATTTAATATGCAAAAGCCCATGCACACAAGTATGCAAGTGGCAAGGAGCTTTTTCACACCTTATTTGGTAAAACATCCAGCATCACATTGGAAAGCCTATTCAGGTATACAAATGCATTAAATGTGGTCATGTCTTTTATACCTTATGCTGCAAGACGTGATAGTTTGGAGAATCAAATCAAAGGAACATTTGGCACAAATTTTATGAACTATAATTTCATAAAAATCAAATTGAAAAAATCATCCTACTATTGAACAATGAAAATAGACCAGAAAAATAACGAGGGGACAGGTAATCTGCCAGCAGATCTTCCTTCAGCATGCATTTTTCAAGGATAAAATCCTTCGGGATTTTTTTTGCTAAAAACAGTGTGGTAGTTATTGACGTTGACCCTGCTGCACTGATATTATTCTATTATAACTTAAATCTTGGCTACTTTAGTTTTATTACACAAGAGTTAACAAGATATTTATTATATTGCAAGGTTGATAAGATAATTTCGATTTCTGCTAAGTTATGGAAGCAAGTTATGGCCACAAATTGACCTTCCTTGCTAGCAGAGTCCACTTTTCTTTTCTTTCGCTTGGTCGGCTTTCGCGAAGAAAAGTAGACTCTGCCCCGATCCAAACACTTTCCTTGTTGCGCATGCGTGTGCGTTACTAGGCAACTAATAGAGGGCTGATGAATGAGGGTCGGCAGTTATGATAAAAGGACATGCTCCTTAGTATTGTGGGCTCAAAAACCGTACAGCAGATATTCTGAATGCCACGCGTATTGGAGTTAAATCCAATAAACCGGTTTTAAAACCAGTTTATTCGTTCACAATCATGGACGGCGGTTAGATCAAATAAATGAACGGATCAGGGCAGAGTCTACTTTTCCTCGCAAAAGCCGACCAAGCGGAAGAAAACAAAAGGAGACTCTGCTAGCAGGGAAAAATTGACCAATCAAAATGCATGAAATTACCTTGCCATACAAAACGAGATCTTAAGCTCACAAATGACAGCAGCCTTGCTGCATGATAATAACAACACTGACAATGCTTTTACTCAGTTATACATCCATTAAGTACATGTAGCTCTTTCCAAAATGAATGCTTTATAAACCCTTTGCCAAAATGGTGTCCTAAATTTTAAAAATTAATGAAAAATCAATGCCATCTACTTTATAGTCTACTTTAAGAAGATCGATGATATCACAGTATGTTGTTACGTCAGCCAAGAAACTATTTTTTGATAATTAAAATAGCCAGACATTTGTATGGCCAGTATACACCTGTAATATACCCACAATTTTGATTTTCAGGCAAAGTTTTCTCGGTAATTTTAACACCTAACATCTTGAATCTTTGTAGATTTACTAGAGCGAAGACACTCTTTTGGATGACGATATTGCTTTTACTCTCAGTTTGATTTTAAGCCATTCGAATTTGAGGGTGCCATTTTGGAAAAGCATCTCTTGAAAAGTCTTGGTGCTTAAGTTAAGGATGTACAACAGCTTCAGATTCCCATAAATTTAATTCTGCAGAACATTTCCCCAAACTTCTCTGACTAGGATACATAAGAAATGGCTGACGTTTTCATTCCAACTGACAAAATCAGTGATAACACACATAATAATTTTGAGAAAAATTGCATACGCCAACTTACAGACTATTATGCACCTATCAATGTTAAGCCCCCAGAGGGGAGGCCGGGCTTGAGTTGGGGGTTAGACATGTTTTTGAATTTTTTGGGTCAAATTCCCCACCCTCAGGATTCTTGAGGTCAAATCCACTTAACAATCCCTACCCACGGACAAACTCGGGAGTCAAATATTCCCATTCAAATCCCATTCTTCTCCTGTATAGGATGATTTTGCCCCATACTACTCCAACTCAATTTTTTGGTCAAATTACCCCGCCTGGGCCAGAATTAGGTGACAAATGCCCCACTGGCTGGCAAAAAGTGTGGATCTAATCCGACCCCTAGCCTGGCCTTTCCCCTGGGGGGGGGGGGGCATAACATTGATGGGTGCATTGCACCTTCATTTTGAATGACTACCTCAATAGATATCAATGATATTATAATTAATGGATCATGAGGAAACTAGCACAATAATTTTGATAAAATTAGTATAAACTGCAGCTCCAGGTAGCTAATCACCATGCTGACTGGCTGCAGCACTATTAAGGTGCCTATAACCCTTAATGCAATACTTTCAGAATTGGATGTATATGGAGTGAATAGATATATGGTTTGTAAAAATTTTTATATGATTTGAGTGGCTCATCTTGGAGATATTAAGGGTTTTTCTTCCAATATGCTAATGAGTGTGACGTCATAGGAGGCATGATTAAATATACAAGAACATTCGGGAGCAGTAAAACATCATGTATGAATCATCATCTTATTCAGGCTTTACAGAAAGGCAATTGCAAAATTGTTTTTTTTTTCCCAAGTATATCGAGTGTTTTGATTTACAAGCAACGTAAAAAACATCTAATGCCTCCTATGACAACACCACATATCGGAAGAAAAACCCTTAATATCTCCAAGATGAGCCGCTCAAATCATATCAAATTTTTTAACCACATATCTATTCACTCCATATACATCCATTCTGAAAGTATCGCAATAAGGGTTATAGGCACTGGTACAAAGGTACTGGTACAGGGTGTATTATATTTTTGATATGTCACAAGTAGAGAAAAAAATCAACATTAAGACAGAAAAACTGCAATAGACTCAATGCACTTGTTTGACTTCCCATTCCTGATTTCCTATGCACATATTCTTGCATCCAGACTAGCTAATAAGCATTAAACAAGACATTTGATTACTGCCATATTCAGATTTACGCAGACAGCAAATTTAAATACTGACGAGCAAAACAGCACTTTGGCTGCCATCAATCAATGATAATCAGTTGGTAACTTTTATATTTTTGACTGGCGGCAGTGAAAAAGAAAGTAACTTTGGTGTCTGTGTAGTTATGAAAATCGCAGTAAAAGTAATGGTAAAATTTGATTCTTAATTTTTAAAGTTAATTTTCTTGTGGACGCAAGAATTCAGAAATGTAAAGTCCAACAAGTGCATTGTGATGAGAGCCAAGGATTACATTGATGACTTTCATGCTGTCTATCTGGTTTACTAATACTAAAACAATCGGTCATTTTTCCTTCTTTGGTCACAGTTCAAAATATATCAACAGGGTTTTACCTTAGTCAATTCATTTTGGGGGGGTCTATTGGACTCCAAACTCAACCCCTTAGGAGTTTCAATTTAAAAAGAAAAGAGTTCTGGTGAATATTTGACTTTTCAAACTCTCTTTCAAGAATATTTTTGCGGCCCTGAGGACGCAATCCATTTTTGTTTGGGCATCCTATTTGAATTTTGTTGCATATTCTTCGTTTGCAATAGACGTCACAGCCGCCATGTTGGAAGAACTTGAAAATGAGTTCTTTTGTTATGTCATCCAACATGGCGGACCTGTCTTTTGTTATTTTGCTCTCTTGGGAATGATTGCAAAACAAGAATAGGCCATGCAGATTTCTGGGTCCAGTAAAACCCTGAACTACTGGTATTACATTCAGGCAATCTATTGTTGCAAAAGCCCCCTACAAGAGCAGTGACTGCAACGTGAAGGTTACGATGGAATATCATAAGGTGTACAAAAATTGAAATCCTTCGTGAAACTTAAAAAATACAAGAGGGTGTATCTGTATTACATAGCTATATATATTTGCAGACTACTTTTATGTAATTTGTTTGTCTTTTCCTGACAGTATTAATCAGAACATTGCCAAACGGACAACACTTGTTGAGTGATAATTATACAAATATTCTACTAACTTCAATATACCCTCTAAATTTAATATTTTTGGAACAAAAAGAAACTTTCATGTTCTATACACATTGCTATAAAAGAAGAATCCACAACTGCTTACAATTTCCTAATTTCATTCATGGGGATTATAGTACCTTGCTCTGCTGTACTGTACTTTCTGTGCTTCCCTTTAGGTTTCCATACTTTTATCGTGAATTTGGATTCTTGTGTTATTAAAGGTGCTTTAATCATGATTTGTAGTTAGTGCTGAGCCACGTCAAGCCTTCAAAGAGACCATCACCTGTAGTTGCACATGAAGGTTGAACGTACCATTTCCTATCTCTGTATTTTGAAAGGTTAAATCGTTCCTCAATTTGATGAGGCTTGAGAGCTGGAAAAGATCAGGTAGAGCATTGATACATAGAAAAATGAAAGAGACAAACTAATCTGCTACAAAAACCACCAAACCATGGTATAAATGGCAAAATATATACAATTGCCCTGCCCAGATACATCAACATTTTCCTCTGCATTCCTTTCTCCACGTATCAGCATCCTTTTAATTCTTTTCTTCTCTACCGATTTGCAAAAGGATGCCAACACAAGGAAAAAGGAATGCAGAAAAGAATTAAAATGATGCCAACCCATGGAGGAAGGAATGCAGACAAAACGTTGATGTTTGTGGGCAGGGCAATCGTATGTATTTTTACATCTGAACCATGGTTCAGTGGTTTTTATAGTACAGTAGATGTGTATGGGTAGATAAACATAGGCAAGTGGGCCACTAGTAGAGAGAAAGACAGGAAACATCACATAAATATGTATGGAAAGGAGAAACTGGACAGACAACAGTAAAGAAAGGTCATACAGCTCGGATTTGGGTTGAAGATTCAGGTTGAGTGTCTAATGGTGCCGTTAGTCACAATAGACCATTTCCGAGTTCCGATGGTCGCTGACAAAAGTATCACGGGCAGGCATGAAAGCGAGGCATTTTCGTGCAAGAATGTAGAGTAAGTACAATGGCGTCTTAGTATAAAGCCCATAAAAAGTTCCTCCACTTATAATATATCGCCTTTCTACTAAAGATCAAAGGCTTTCTTCTGTTTCTCTACCAAGTCAACTATCTGGTAGCTGCATATAATGCAATGACTTAGCATTCTTGCAGTGTTTTTGACAGATTTAAAAGTGCTTTAATCCTAACTGAGATTTGTAATTTGGTGGTTGTGATTGTAATTTGGTGGTTGTGATGCACTGGTTTTGGATGTAAATTGCACCATTACTTCCCGTATTTCCTCACGTATAAGGCACGCCTTTTTACACCTTTCAGGATTATGATCTAACAGAAAATCTTATTGAAGTTGGTGGTGCACCTTATGGGCGAGTATACAGTATACCACATTTGCAAGTGTATAAAAAGCCTAAAAAGTTGACTCCTACATCGTGTAAGAAAGTTGACACCTGTTTCAACGCTAATTTGAAGGAAACAAACATTGCTTTTGGACTCAAAATGATGCCTTGTCTTAAGAAAAGGGCTCAAATAAAGTTTCTTTCTTATCTATGGCATAATAATTGTGAAAAAAAGTTGATAAAGCTTCCTGAAATGCACGTATTTGATGAGACGAAGGTGAGACACAAGTTGGCCATCCGCCATGTTGAAGAAAGCACATGACTAGTACCCAGAACTTCATTTGTCAGCAAGCAAATCAAAATGGCTGGTCTGATCGGCAGAATGTATCCCGTTTTGGCTTGATTTGTGATCTTTATGGACATGATTTTCAAAAAAAAATGTTTTCCAGCTTCATAAAAATCTCCAACGCTCTCTTCAAAAGTAGAATCATAGTGCACCTTGTAAGTGAGTTTTTTACCCAAACCTTTTTTGGAGAACAAGGCTCAGGATTTTAAGCTCAAGTTGGGGGTGCGCCTTAAAAGTGAGATGCGCCTAATACGTGAGGAAATACTCAAAATTATAAAAATATTCTCATTCTGCCTGCCTGCTAGGCTCAGTTCCAGCCGTTGGGGTTTCGTGCGCCCGCGATACTCTCCCCCGTAACGGCTGGGCGCACGGGCTA
>JAABNW020045452.1:0-10338 GCA_015164035.2 Radianthus crispa
TAAACATAGGTAAGTATAGGCAAGCATACACAAGCATAGGTAAGCATAGATAAGTATAGGTAAGCATAGGTAAGCATGGGTAATCATAGGTAAGCATGGGTAAGTATGGGCAAGCATGGGTAAACATAGGTAAGCATAGGCAAGCATGGGTAAACATAGGTAAGCATAGGGAAGCATGGGTAAACATAGGTAAGCATGGGTAAGCATAGGTAAAGATGGGTAAGTATAAGCAAGCATACACAAGCATAGGTAAACATAGGTGAGCACAGGTAAGTATACAGTTAAGTATATATGTATAAAGAAATGTATGGAGCCACTATATTGTACCATATATGACGGACCTACCTTATTGTTGAGGAAGTCCGCTGAACTCCAAATGACTTGTTGGGGGGGGGGGGGGTTGCGTAGATTGGCTTATTAATAAGCTTATTTAGGTTGTTTGTTTAAGTATTTCTCTGAGAAACATTGTGGGCATACGTACATCCACACTTATCTACGAAAAATACTTTACACCAGATTTTTGCTCTTTTCATATCGAGATTAGTTCAGTCCTGGACCCTTTTTGCCCCGCGACAAGCCACTCAAACGGAGCGGGCTAAAAAGACTAACTTGCATGCGCATGTGTAGCATCATCCAATGAGAAACGGTCATTTTTTTGGCCTCAAATTAATTATTCTATACTTGCATATAAATCTTTACCATTGTTTCTTATGTTTGTGCAATTCTTTCACTTATTTCTATTTCTTATCTTTATGGCGTATGATTCAACTTTCTTGAGAGTTCTCTCCATGGTTTCCCTGCAGAATCCATCGATTTAGCCATTCGTCGCACTTAGAATTCACACTCCACAATGTTTTTCCATCCCCAGCAAGAGATGGCCTCTTTTCCTTTTCGTTCTCATCGTCCGACAGCTTCATCTGACTTGTTGCTTTGATGACAGTCTTTTTTCTTGGCGAGATCTCTGGGTCTGACAAAACGCTTTGATCTATCACTTTTCTCGTCAGGCGACGACTTTGGAGAATCTTTGGTGGCTTACGATCTTTGAATTCTGCAAGCGCACGTTGCATTGTGGTCACTTTTGGGTGTATTTTGAAGGGCGCACCAGTGGTTTCCTTATCAGTACTAAATTGGGCAACTCTTGGGGTATAGCGATCGTAACACTTTGTTGGCGGCATTATGAAATCTTTCTTTTTCAAAAAAGTTTTTAGCCGTTCAGTGCTTACTACATGATTGTGTTTGAGTGCAACCTGCACTCGAGGCGGTATCACACAGGTGCAGCATCCATCAGCTGTTTCCGACACAACGCTCGTCTTGCGGCACGATGTTTTATTGGGGTGTAGTTCTGTTGCGCAAGGCATTGATAGAGAAACGTGATGATTTGTTACTTCCCCAAAGCTGGACAACGGCGACTCACTAGAATTTCTTGACTCTCGACTTTTCTGTGAGCAAGACAACAAGTTTTTTCGTTTTTTCTTAAAAACAGCAAATGTCGAATCTGCAGCAGCAGAAATACTTGACAGAGATTCACTCTCCGTCGAACTTGATCTTGTGTTACTTTCCCGTGTGTTGTTGTGCACAGCCTTTAATGACCAATGTGGGCTTCTTGCTCCATTAAAGTCAGTCTCTTGAAGTCCCCGAGAAATTGCGTCTTTGAAGATAGCAAGATCTGTGCATAACGAATTCATAGATTGCGTGCACATTGTTGCTCCTCTATCTGCCTGCACTGCCTTCCTCACAACAAGCCGCGACGGCAAAGGGTTGTCTGAGAGAGAACTTCGTCTATGCAAAGTCGTGGATTCACGAGCATTTCCTTGGGTGTATATGATATTTCTAGGTTGCTTCTCACTGGTGCTCGAGTCATCATGATTTGCCAAGGAGTCGCTAAACCCGCTATCGTTGTCGCCACGAGAGTTATCCTCTCTCTTGCTTTTCCCTTCACATTCTTCTGAAGACCTTCTCGGGTTCATGTACTTCCCAACATAATGATTTTCATCTTTGCCATCATTATTCAAGGAATTCAAAGACTTTAACAATAGTAATTGCTCAATACCATCTTCGTCTAAAGACAACGAATTACGTTTATCAGCCTTGAGCTTGCTTCGATCGAAAGTGTACCCTCGTCTGATGAAACCTTTCGTCGTCGTGGCTTCACATCTGGAACTTGTACTAGTTGAGCAAGATTTATGAATGTCCGGCAAAACTAAGCGTCCTAGCTCATCTTTCTCGACTTGTTCGATTGTCTTTCGACGGCTCCAAGCATTTCCTTTACAAATGTGCCGATTTCTAGTGAATTCTCGGGTGTTCGGGTGTTGTAGTTCATGACCAAATCCAAACATATTTTTTTGGCTTTCTCTTTAAATTAATAAAGCTTACGGTGTTTGTGACAACAAACGAAAAACTGCCGTTCAACATAAGGTAAATAGTCATTAGGCTTTCGAATAAACCTTAAACTGACGAAGAATAATACTCCAATAATAACCAACTGAAAAATACTTGCAACTTCGGCCGATTTTCCTCAGAAAACGTTAGTTTCTTTTCTTCGACTTTTTTCGTAGTTGGAAAAGGACGAGTCGAGCGGCCTTAAGTATTCGCCAAGAATGTGGATTTTGACAAGAATGTCTTGTCGTTTCTGTGAGAGATTAAAATATTTCATGGGCTCTTAGTTCTTTTCTACCTGGTTGGTGCACCTTTTATTGTTCGCAAACTGGAAATATGAATCAAAGACAAGCCGAAATCTTGACCAGAAAACTAACCAACCTCAAAAATAGAGAAAATCTTTCAACCGTTGGAGAATTCTTGAAGTTATCGTCTTCGAGAAAAACTTCAATTACTTTATACTATATTATTATTAGTTATTAGTGTTGCGCGATTTTTATGCGTTAGAGCACGTTTTCGCATCAACGAACATTCGTTAATATTGTTCAAATTAATGAATATACGTCAGAGAAAACAAAAGTAGGATTATATCTTGCTGCGGTAACACTACCTACACAATTAAACTAATAAGCATTGAGTAGTCATATTTATCAAAACTAGGGAAAAAATAAGTCAAAAAAATTTATTACAAAAATATACGAAACTTTTGGAACATTTGATTACAAAGACAGACCTAAACTTCAAATAGTCATGAAAATGTTCGATGCTCTGATCGGTGAGCAATAATTGCATGTTGTCTTAGATAAATCTGTTGTCTTTACATGATATTACAAAATACACATGGCATTTCACAACTTTAAAACTGAAGACCATGTGAAAAAATCAATATGAATGCTCAAGCCATGAAACAACCTCAGGCTGATCTGAAGGCCCTGTTACACTACGCAATTGTCCAGCAACTTGTCTCACAACGCCATTACGAGACAAGTTACTGAGAAAATTGCACAGTGTAACAGGGCCTTAAGTCAAAGTACCACTAGATCACCAGATTGAATTGGAATGAGGGAAAAAACTAGACAAAAAACTCGGATGAAATATTCAAAAGAAGGAAGAAGAGAGACGAAGGGATGGAGGAGTGAGAACAGCTACCTCAAATCGGTACAGCTCCTTCTCGGTGTTCAAGGTCAGGCAAGCCTCGTGTAGGGCGGTAGTTTTTGCCAGGCAAGCATCGTTTCTTGAGGCAGAAGTACCAGCATCCAACCAAGAAAACAGTTAGAATAATAGTTACAAAGACTCCTACGAAAAACCCACCCGCTGCTGTCATGACTAGTTTCCTGAAGATAAGGGAGATAAAAATATTTGATATTGTAGATACATGATACCTATATTCTCCTGGTTCCTTCGGCGCTTCCCCACTCTCCTCTCTTTCCCTCCCTTTCACCCTTTCCTTTCTTCCTTTTCTCGTTCCTGTTCTTTTTATTCCTCCCTTGTCTTATGACCTTCCTCACGTTTTAATTTCTTCTTTTTATCCGTATTTTTTTGTTCCCGTATACGGGTGTATGTTTAGCCATACCAGCATGGATTAAATAGGTCTGTGATCTGCAGACAGTCTCACCTTGTATAGACATAGTCAACCTCACAAGCGGGCAGATCATCGTTATTACATGCACGGCACCACGACTTCACGTCTCGCACTTTGAGAGACTCAACTAACTTGGTAAACGTTCTTAAGGGGCATTTTATTCTTTCACACCCTGGGATGGTATAATACTGAAAGGAATCCTGCAATGTAGTAAATTAATGGGCACGGTTATGGTACGGAATTGTCAATAATTATTGAGACAGTCATAGCGCGCAGGACAGGAACAGTAACGGTTAAGAGGACAGCACTAACGTTTATACTCAATGTATATCCAGCAAACTCTAGCAAACTCATCCATCACTTGGTACTCTCTGCCATACTAGATAATGCTTCTTTTTTTCATTCGGCTCTAATTCCCACTTATTTCTTAGCCTTTTCACTAGTTTTCATACTGTATGTTGTGCAGCTGAAGTGGGTGGGAGACAAGCTCCCAACGCATACTATTCCTCAGCCACATAACTTCTAGTTACCTTGGTGTCATTTTCCAAGCCGTTTCTGAAGGCAAACCTCACATAATAATCTTTGTTATCCTTCAGTAGTTCAATGAATACTAGAGATGCATAGTATGGAATCGTTTGAAGGGTCTGGTTGATCTTATTGACTCCAAGAACTGAGAATAATGAAACTATAGTTGGGTAGTGACCAGAGTAGTACAACAACTGAAAAGAAAAGAAGAACTCTTGAGCTGGACATCAAGTATTACCATGTCTTTCTTGGTGGTATAGTAGTGCCAGTAAGAGTAATTCAAACCTTAGCTTTTCTATTGTCTTTGGTGGTGGCGATAAAATTCTGTGCGATGTCATTGGCTAACAATCCTGCTCCCATACTCTCGACCATCTCTTTCTTGTATTTTTGATACTCTAACCAGTCTGCGAGATCCACAACTTTATTCCACTGTTCTTCTGTTAAGTTGAGGTACATTTTACCATACACCCGATGAAGATGAATAAAGTCATATCTGAAATAGAAGATGAGGAGTGAGTTAGGTGGGTCATGTGCTTGGACGGGGTGTAAACTGAGTCATAATGGATCGGGATAGGGTGCCATGATGGGCAGGGGTGGGGTGAGTTGTCTGCTCAGAGGGGTGGAGTGAGTCATATGTCAGCTCCAGGCACAGTAAGTCATGGTGGATAAGTCAGAGGTGGATTGAGTCATATATTGAGCTAGGGAGAGAGAGTTATGATGGATAAGAGTGGGGTGCATCATGATAGGTCATGAGTGGGGTGAGTCAAGTTTGAACAGGAGGATGGGGTGAGTAAATTACTTACACATTGTAAAAGTCCTTCAAATCTATGTCATCCATGCCAGTGATACTTTCCAAAGTTTTGAGAAAATCATTATTATCTTTCTCCTTTTTTGTAAAAGCTTCAGATTTATAAAATTCAATGATTTTGTTTTGGATTGTTGGACATTTTAGCCATCCACGAAGGAGCTGATCATCCCTTACTTGAACAGTATGTATTGGTACCTAGAAATAATACAAATGATTGAATTTATAATAATATCAACCCTTATTGCAAAAGAAATGTTAGCACAATGGCATGCTGAGGGGTATACAATAGGGTGGGGGAGGCATTTGTCCCTCCAAAATTTTGCTGTCACAACAAAAGTATAAATTGCATCTGGGATTCCTGTGGATTTGGTGTGGAAATGGTACAATCCCCTCCTCATGAGTAATACCCTGCTACATCCCTATTCTGGCATTTCACACTACTGATTACTTAATAAACTTACTTGCTGGATATCATTTGGAGCTTTAAATACCCCAGCATAGTTGGATAAGGTTTGTTCTCTGGGAGGATACAGCCCCAAGAGAAAACTCTGAGCACTGGAATGGAATATCAGATAAAAATGATCATATATATAGATAGGCTGCAAGCAATCACACTTTTCATCCAGACCTCATAGTAAATATGAATTTAAGGATTCCTGTGGACATGAGTAGAGATTGGAGCTGACTAAATGAAGTAGGTAGTAGAAAATTGGGACACTGGAGGGAAAACCAAGACTCTCACAGTCAATAGCAAATACATGACAAAATATGAAAATTCTTTACCCACCTAATAAGAGTTCTTTGATAATCACTTGATCTCACATTCACTTCACTTGCATTATATCCCACACCAAGAAAATGTGTAGTACTGCTGTTATAATGCTGATGGACATACTGCCCAGCTCTATACATTTGGTCCATTCCACGGATGGTCAAAGGACTGTCCCTACCCTCCTGGAAAGTAGTGTGGTCTTTGGCAAGTAGTTCTCTACTTCCATGCCGTGAAATAACAACAACTTGTTGAAGCTCCTCCAAACCTAATCTCATACAAAAAATCATTAAGAATCATTAAGAAAACAAAATATTTTCCCACCCTACCATCTACAAGTGGCTACCCCTTCACATTTTACAGTAAATTTTATATTACTTTATACATCTATCAATGTTAAGCCCAAGGGGGGACCCCGGGACGAGGTGGGGACTTTGATTGCATTTTTAGTCCCAGTTAGGGATATTTATAGCTAACTTGAAGATTAACGCTGGAGAAATTTGGATTTGGATAGAAGGTTTGACTGTAGCCAGATCACTCATGAGGTAGGGCAAGTTTGACAGACAAAATCACTATTGAATTCCAAATCCCTACTCCTTCCTCCACCAATTGGTACCTTGGATTTTTTGAAATATAAAAGAGCATGTTTTGTCATGCCTGTAGTTTTACCGAGAGTTGTGCTCCCTTTCCTCCTTCAAATTCTGGATCAGCCACAAATGGCTTACCGTCTCAATCATTAATAGACCTATGAAGTTGTGCACTGACGAGTGACTTTGTGTACTGATTCTAACAAGTTCAAGAGAAAGCCAAGCAGTCTTTACTGGACTTCAATAGGAAAATTTCCAATGCTAAACTAAACAATGCTGCATTATTCATGTAATTGATTTGTGCTTGATTGGATGCCTATGTAAAATGTTGCAATGTACACTGTGTTCCATCTAGATGCACAATTTTCTAATAGTTTTTATAAAATAACTGACATAAATCTCACATTCTGGTTGGCCAAAACTGATCATGCACCTATGCATTATGAGAGCACACAGCACACATGTTTGCATGTTGATGGCATCTTTCCTTTGTAATTTATTAAACTAACTTGTGTTCTGCCAATTCCCGCGTGCTTTAAGGTTGCTGCACACAGCACGAGTGCTCCTTTTCTATTTCTTCAATAAAGATATGTCCTATAGCATATTTTCCCTTAGGGAGCATTCATTATTTATGCCAGGGGGTGGGCTGGCAAATTTTTCTAACAATTTCATAGAACCTCTTGACCCCCTTGAAGTAAAATAAAAACGTTTATGACCCCTGTACAATACAAAAAATCTAGATAGCCCTCTATGACAACTCACATTTGCTACCATATTTCTGCTGCCCCACCATCGTGAGTCCTGAATTTATCATGACCCCCCCCCCCCCCCTAATTCTTGCCAGCCTACCCCCTGGTATAAATAATGAAATGCTCCCTAATATCCAGTATGTTCTGTCCTCTATATTTTTATCTTTGCCCAGTGCTATTATCTAAATAAAAACCTCGAACCAGCGAAGTTGTGACTTCGGCGGCAACCAAGTTCGGAAGTACACTTTGAAGTTTGGAATTTGGTTGGCTACTTGGGAACGTGAACTTGGAAAGTTCCCAGCGGACTTCGGAACTTCGCAACACGTCGCGGTATTAAAGTAATGTGAAAATATTGACTGTAATAAAGTTTTGAATTAATTTCATGCTAAATTATATGAACCCTCAGTATTTGTTCTGCAAAGCTGCTCAATCAGGCAAACCAATGTTCAACCTAATTTTGTGATAACTATTATAGTAAGTAGTTGTGACGTTGTGTACCGTTTAACCAAGTGCGTCGGTTTCTGAACACACGATCGAGACTTAGAAATTTTTTGAGGATTTTGGTTGTCCTGACGCCAAGATTCGAACTCGGCACCTTCGGTACCAAAGAACTACTACACCTATCCCAGCCCACACCCCAAACCTAACTACTAACTCTACCATGAAGTAATTCGCGATTTGTGCGTGCAAATATTTATAACTTATATAGCTTTAATTTATGCTCTCATAGGGTACGACTTCTAGCTGAGTACACCAAATTTTAATTTGAATAGAATTTCCCTGACAATTATTAACGATACAACCAAATAAGTTATATTCTATCATTCCCCCTCACTTTCGATAAGCTTAAGTAATATCCAAAGTCTTGAAACTATAAACCAGCTTACCAGTTGACAGTGCAGTAGTAGGTGATAGCAAAGTGAATGCAACAGCCAAAATACAAAACCTGCTGAACAAAGGAGCTACCAGCAAAAGAGCAGTTGACGTTAAATACCTAAAACATATACCAGATCCCATTTGAAACGTTAAAACGTCAAGTTAGAAATTTGCTGAGATACGCACGACTACGAAAAATTAATAATAAATATTGATCTTGAGCCCATGGTATTAGCTGGTCAGTGGTTGTGGATGTAAACGTGAGAGACTGGGACGAGTGAGCCCAAACAACATGGCGGACGAGTTGAGCAGAACTCTTTAAGTTTATATAGGAAATCCATAGATTGTTATGCAAGAATTATGGCTTTTCAGCCCCATGGAAATCAAGGTAGTATACTTATGTTCTAGTAAACTGAAGTAATTTTGATTTTTTTGATCTTTTCCTTTTGACTATTTTTTAAAGTAATACTTATGCACCTATCAACCCGAGGGGGTGCGGGGGGGGGACCCCTGGACGATTTTGATTTAGATTTTGATGGGATTTTGATTGCATTTTTTAGCCCTGAGTAGGGCCAAAATTGAACGATAAAATGGAGAAATTTGGATTTAGTTCGAAGGTTTGACTGTAGCCAGATCACTCAAAGGTAGGGCAACACTGATAGACAAAACATTTAATTCAAAATCTCCAACTCGTCCCGGGGTCCCCCCTCTCCCTCGGGGTTAACATTGATAGGTGCATTATGAATTCCCATACTCAATCAGAGGTCCAAAATAGAAAGATTCTTCAAGATTTACAAGAACGAAGAAGACAGATGATTAATCAACAGGCTGCCACTGCAGGGTAATAATCTACCCTTTCATTGATGCACATAATATCCCTCAGGACTCAAAATTAAACTAAACTTTAGTCACAGGAATAAACCCTAACCCTTGAGATGAAACACCTCAATGTTTGTTGGTCTAAAGAGAAAATGAGGATTCCTCCTTAAGAAAGACTATGTGAACTGGCCAATGGCCACCATAAGGTGGTACCTATTTTAAAATCGTGAAATAAAATGTGTTTCAATACAGCTTCAATAACGATGACAATTTTCTTCAAATTTCTAAAGGGCCAACCCAGGACCCAGTCATGTATCAGTTATAACTAGACCAGCTCAAGAGGTTTCTGTAAGTACAATGACTAAACAATGTTTTTTTGGAAAAATGAATGTGAAAAGTAGACATTTGTTATGGCATCAGGTAATCCGTAACCCAGGAGAGAATCACCAGTTAGTGCTAAGTCAGCGGCAAGCCTTGGAGGTGAGATCGTTAGCTGGTGATAGTTTTAATGTGCACCTAAAGCTTACGACAGTACTTTCCGTAAATTAGTTCTTCATTAGATACACAATGAGATGGTTTAATATTTTTGAATATGGACTGCAAGTTTTAGAGTTGTCAGAGTTTGAAATATGAAACATGACGTCATTTTGGGAATTCATTAATATACAAAATAATCCACGAGTGACTTCTTGTCATTTATTAAATTTAAAATTGCCAATCTAGTTATGTCTTTGTTGACATTTTAGCTCAGTGGTTGATATATTCAATAGCATATGCCTTAAATTACAAATTACTTTTAGCCCATTTCCCCAAAATGATGTCACGTTAGATTTTTCAAACTCTTATAACTCTAAAACTTGCTGTCCACATTCAAGATGATTAAACCATCTTATTGTGTACCTAATGAAGAACTGATTTACAAAGTACTGTTGTAAGCTTTAGGTTCACTTTTAAATGGTATCATGTTTGTGCTACAGTGTCTGACTGTGTGTTGTGCTGTGTTTGACGTTCACTAGGCTGCCCCATGGGTGTCTGTGATGCCATGTTCCATCTGTGACAGTGTGCATCTTTGTTGCTTTGTGCATCATCCTGTAACACTCTTTGCTGCCATGTTACTGTGTGCCTGAAAGTCTGTCAAGGTTTTCATGGTAATTCTAGTTCCTCTTAAAAGCAGGGTCCGTACAGAATCCTCGGTGAAAATTTCCAAAACATTTCCAAAACTTTTCCAAAGCCCATTGACCTAAATT
>JAABNW020045563.1:0-20379 GCA_015164035.2 Radianthus crispa
CTTGTGTGGATACACACTCGGCTATGGAAAGATTGGTAAAAAGTTGAAAAAGCTCAAAACCAAAGGCAGGACGACACTGCGCTTTTAGCGACAATGAAGCTGGATTAACATGAATCTCAACCTTGAAGATGCCCAATAACTGGATTCGTCTCATGAAATGGCGTTTTAAAACATTTCCCAAGTGTGAGCATGATCTTTGTGCCAAACTCGCCATCAACCATTCCAAGAAGAAAGATGATGAAGTCTTTCGGACGTGTCCTGTTCAATGTCCAGATATAGACTGCGGATTCTTTCAATGGGCAGTAAACGAAGACGAAAGCGAAAGCAGGAGAAGACGAAGTGACTACTAGCGAAAAAAATTAAACTAAGTTTGTAGACTTGAAAAGCCTATCGCGTTGGCAAGAGGTTCACCGCGCGATGGCAAGCAGAAATGTTACAACTCTTTCGTATCTTGGTAAAAAAAAATAAAGCCTTAATTAAAAATTGACTTCCTAGAATCTTGTGTAGTTTCCTGTTGCCTGCATTTTTCTTTTAACGATCTTTAAAATAACCTAAATTTCCTTTGTATATTTTTATAGACCTGCGCGCGCATCTGGTGACGTCATCATACGTAATGACTTGAGTGCGTATGTGCGACCTCGATTCAGCGCTGCGCGCTGCCTACCACCCCTCCCCTCCTATATTTGACTTACAAAACTGCGCGCGCATCTGGTGACGTCATCACACGCATGGACTTGAGTGCGCATCGCGCAACCTTACCTCCCCTCCCCAACAGCTTTTTACTGCTGCCTACCACCCCTCCCCTCCTATATTTTACAGCCCTTTTACTTGTTGTCATGGTTATTGAATTTAATGAGCGGTCTATCCATAGCCCTTATACACTACTCTTATGTCGACGTGCCGACGTGCCCTTGGACCGTAGCTGTGGGATTCCCGAATTGGATCGATTTCAACGGGTGTTGAAGGAAGAGGGGATACGATTGCACGTGTTTTACGATCATTTGGGAGCTATTGGGTATGCGGGAAAGAAGGACGAGTTTGACGACACGGCTAAGGACATTTACCTGTACCATTGCGATGACCATTATGACGTGATTACGTCGATGAAGGGATTCCTGTGTAAGAATTATTATTGCCAGCGATGCGATCAGGGATACTCGAACAAGGGACGACATGCCTGTCATCCTACCTGTCGGTGTTGCTATGCTCCTCTGACAGACTGTCCCGATCCCTGTCAACCCACGTGGTTGTGGTGCGACCGCTGCCATCGCGAATTCAAGACGCCCGAGTGTTTGGAACGACATCGGAGAGAACCTCCGCCTACGAATCGACGACCTGTGTATAGCGTTTGTCAACGGTATCAACGGTGTGACCACTGCAAGAAGGTGATCGATTTGGCCAACCATAAGGGTAAGGGACGAAGGTTGCGACGTATGGTGGATCATCGGTGTGGCGAGTACTGGTGTTCCAACTGTCGATCGATGGTGACCGAAGATCATCTGTGTTACGTGCAACCTATCAGGGAAAGACAGAACGACGACGACGACGACGACGACGAAACACGAGAGGGGACGTTTTCGTTCCTGTTCTTTGATTTCGAAGCCATGCCTTTAGAGGAAAAGCACGTGGTCAATTTGGCCGTGGCCATGAAAGTCTGCGACGAATGCGAAGAAGAGTCGGACCTGACTCAAGAATGTAGACGGTGTGGGATTCGTGAAGCGGTCTTTTACGACATTGACGCTTTTTGTCGATGGTTGTTTTCGCCCGAACATCACGGCTACACGGTGATGGCTCACAACTTCAAGGGCTACGATTCGTATCCCATCTTGGAATGGATCTTTGCCAAGGGTCAACGTCCTGAAGTGGTGTTCCAACAGGGCAAGTTGATGTACATGCGTATTCCTGAATTGGATTTGAATTTTAAGGACTCGTTGTGTTTTCTACCCATGGCCTTACGACAGTTTCCTTCTACTTTTGGCCTGACGGTGGAAAAGGGATACTTTCCTCATTTTTTCAATAGCCCAGCGAATCAGAATTATCGAGGGCCTCTTCCGCCTCTGGAGACGTACGGATATCGGTGTATGGCGCCTAAGCAGGCTCAGGAGTTGAAGGAGTGGTACGACGACGAGGTGCGACGGGGAAACGTCTTGGACTTCGAGACCGATTTGCTCAAGTACTGTCGACAGGACGTCTTGGTGTTGATGCAGGGCGTATTGAAAGCGCGTCAGTTGTTTTACCAGACGGATGGTGTGGATCCCTTTACCGAATGTTTTACCATTGCTTCGTCGTGCATGCGATCGTTTCGAAAGAATTTTTTGGAGCCCGAGAGCATTGGCATCATTCCGCAAATGGGGTATCGTCGTCGCGACGTGCAGTCGATCAAGGCTTTGAAGTGGCTTCATCGCGTGCAAGAGGAGTTGGGACTTCGATTACGTACGGCCATGTCGCCGCAGGGAGAGGCCACGGTGTTGCGAGCTAAAGTCGATGGGTACGACGAAAACAGTCAGACCGTCTATCAATTTCACGGGTGTTATTGGCACGGATGTTCGTCCTGTTTTCCTTCCAATTCCTTTTGTCCTGGAGCACGAGGAAAACGGATGGAGGATCTGAGGGAGACGACACGGCTGCGTACGCAAGCGTTGCGAGAGACGGGGTATTCCGTAGTGGAAGTGTGGGAACACGAATGGGACGAAGCGGTCAAGAATCATCCCGAGTGGACGTTTCCCACCGTTCTGGAACATCGCGATCCTCTGAATCCACGTCAAGCCTTGATGGGGGGACGCACCAATGCCGTCAAGTTGTATTACCGTTGTCCCTCGGACTCTAAGGTTCAGTACGTGGATTTTACGTCGCTGTATCCGGCCGTGCAACGGGATGGAGGAGCTTATCCTTTAGGGCATCCGACCATCGTCACCGAATTCTCACAGGCAGAAGAGGCTTTAGACTATTTTGGCTTGCACAAGGTCAAGGTCTTACCGCCACGGAATTTGTACTTTCCGGTGCTGGGCACGCATTGGGAAGGTAAGCTTTACTTTACGCTCTGTCGCACGTGCATGACGGAACACCAAAGCTCATGTTCTCACGACGACGACGAAGCTCGGGCCTTGGTGGGCGTGTGGACGACTCCGGAATTGACCAAGGCCGTGGCCATGGGGTATCGGCTCTTGGAAGCGTACGAAGTGTGGCATTACCCGCGGTCGTCGAAAGATCTGTTTCGCGAGTACGTCCAGCGCAATCTGAAGTTGAAGCAAGAGGCTTCGGGCTACCCCAGTTGGTGTGCGACCGAAGAGGACCGTGCGCGCTACGTAGCCGATTACGAAGCGCACGAGGGTATTGCCTTGGATCCCGACTGCATCGAAAAGAATCCGGGGATGCGCATGATGGCCAAGTTACGTCTGAACAGTCTGTGGGGAAAGTTTGGTCAGAATCCCATTCACACGCGCACCGAATACGTAGAAGACCCTCAACGATTTTACGAGTTGGTGTTTGGCGACAAAGAAGAGGTGACGAACGTGCTCTTCGTTCACGACGAGGTGGTTCAAGTGCAGTACAATCCCAAGAAAGAGTTCTTGACGGACAGTCCGTTCATGAATGTAGTGTTGGCCTCCTTCGTGACGTCGTATGCTCGATTGAAGTTGTACGACTTGTTGTCGACGTTGGGCACGAGAGTTTTGTATTTCGACACCGATTCGGTGATTTACGTGACGCACCCCGGACAAGAGGAATTGCCTTTGGGAGATTTTTTGGGCGAATTGACGTCGGAGTTGGAGCCGGGCGATACCATTCGCGAATTCGTGTCGACGGGTCCTAAGAGTTATGCTTATCGTACCGACCAAGGACAAGCAGAAGTCAAGTGCAAGGGCATCGAGTTGAATATGGATAGTGTCGAATGCGTTCATTTCGAAAGCATGTTAAGATTGGTGGAGGGTCAAGAAGAAGAAGTGGTGGTGGTTAACCCGACCAAGATCGCTCGAGACGCACGTCGTCGCACCTTGCACACGGTGGAACAGCAAAAAGTATTTAAAGTGGTGTACGATAAACGCGTGCGATGTGGATACGAAACGTATCCTTATGGCTACGTGGCATAACCATGCCTAACGTCTCGGATCTGTGCAAGCGATTGCGGTGTATGGTAGCTTGTTGTGGGAGTACGGTCGTCTTGCATCAACATGGAAACCCGCCAGAAGAAGAAGAAGAAGGAGGAGGAGAAACCTATACCCCCTCTACAGGAGGGGAAGAAGAAGCAGAAGCAGAAGCAGAAGCAGCAGAAACAGAAGACCGTGCCCGTCCAGGTGGAAAAGCAATTGCATCGGATGTTTTACGATCCTAAGAATGCGGGAGGGTATGCCGGTCGCGACCAATTGATGAGGCAAGCGCGACGCAAGGGTATTCGTCCTCGAGACGTCAAGTATTGGTTGGACAGTCAACCGTCGTACACGTTGCATCGTCCCGTGCACCGAAGATTTCCACGCAGTCGAGTCATGGTGGACGGTTTGGACGAACAATGGCAGGCCGATTTGGTGGACGTGCAACGGTTGGCAGCGGAAAACAACGGGTACCGTTATTGGTTGACGGCCATCGACGTGCTGTCCCGGTACGCGTGGATTGTGCCCATCAAGGAGAAGACGGGCATGTACGTGGTACGCGCTTTCCAGAAGATCTTTCGGGAAGGACGTCAACCTCGCGTGCTGCAGACGGATGAAGGCACGGAATTTTTGAACCATCAATTTCAAGGGTTTCTGAATCAGGAAAACATACGTCATTTCGTGGTGTACAGCGATCCTAAAGCTCAGATCATCGAACGATTTCATCGTACCATTAAGAATCGTTTGTGGCGGTACTTTTACCAAAAGGGAAACGAACGCTACCTGGAAGTCTTGCCTCAACTGGTGCAAGGGTACAATGCGGCCTACCATCAATCCATCGAACGATCTCCAGACAGCGTCACCTTGGACAATGCTCAAGACGTGTGGCACACGTTGTACGACGACGAGATGAAGACGCGTCGACGGCGTCAGTCGTTCAAGTTTAAGGTAGGAGATCGAGTACGCATCAGTAAAGTGGCCCGTGTCTTCAAGAAAGGGTACTTACCCAACTGGACGGAAGAGCTCTTCGTGGTGGCCGAACGCCTGAAAGGAATACCCAAAAGGTATAAATTGAAAGAATGGGATGGGGAGCTCATTCAAGGAACATTTTACGAACGCGAATTGCAGCGAGTGACGACAACGGCCCCGGATACGTATCGCATCGAGGCCATCTTGGATCGACGAGGACGAGGCGCTCGTCGAGAAGTGTTGGTCAAGTGGCAAGGCTGGCCCGACAAGTATAACAGTTGGATCTTGGAAAAAGACGTGAAAACATGAATCTACCGGATCCGCACGATTTTTACGTACGGTGTCCCAGCAACGTGCTGGACCATCCCCAGAACACGCCATCGACTTTTTGGGTGACGTTGCCCATGCATTTGTCGTTCGACGATCTGAAGCAATGGCGGGTGGGACTGTCTGCTGTGGAGGTACCGCATCGTTTTGGCCATGCAATGAAACATCATTTGTATTCATTGCATCTGTTTGCTTACGAAGCTCCAAACGTTGGATCCATGTATAACGTACATGCACCCGAAAGAGACTACCATACCATAGAAGATTTTGTAACAGCATACAAACGATCAATGGAAATCATTTTTCCCATCCACGTTGATGATATGGCTTGTGACTTAACGTATAAAGGAGGTCGAGTCACTTTTTCATACTCTTGGAAGGAGGATACGATTCGTGCAACTAATGTGAAAACCTACAAGATATATGCGTCAAAGGCTTTAGCTGAATTGTTTGGATGGGATCGTGTCTTAACGGAGGATAAGACTTATGGATATCTGATGATGACGAGGGGTGATCTAGATGATGGAAGTACAGACCATACCCCATTTTCAGTGTCAGGATATGTGTTGAATCGTTATCGAGCTGAAAATGCTATAAAAGGAAAAGCTAGAATGTTGATGGTCTACTCGTCCATCGTCGAAAACACTGTCGTAGGCGACATCAATGCCCCTTTATTGGACGTCGTTCCTCTGGGCGCCGACATCTCGGTAGAACAACCCATCATCTATTTTGCTCCTCATCATGTGCATTACCTACCTCTACGATTGTCAACCTTGAACGAAATCGACATTACTGTACGAAACGAATTTGGAGAAGATCCAGAATTTCAAGAAGGATACACCTTGGTCACCTTACACTTCGTCAAAGACAAGACCATGAGCAGTGACAACCGATTGATCTTGGTCAGTAATAGTATAGAGTCCAAGCGACTCTTCCCCGAGAACACGTCGTCGGATTTTATCACTCGTCTCCCCTCGACGTTGTCGTACGACATTCCCAACAATTGGGAAATGGCCATGACGTCCATCAGTATGCCTACTCCCGTGGAGAGCTTGGATAACGATTCTCCCAAACGCTTGTATGGCGTGGGTATTGGCGGACCGTATAGCGAATCCTTCACCCAGATATCAGATGATGGAACTACGATGTGGGAACAATTGAGATGGAAGACAAATATTACTATTCGCCAAGAAAAGTTTGTCCAGTTGACGTTGAAGGAGAAGGATTATTCGAACGCTACGTATGTCATTAATGAAATGAACCAAAAGTGGAAAGAGGCACTAAGTCCTGGATTACAATTGACCGATGGACACGTGGAACGAGGCAACATCAATTTTCGCACCCAATGTTTCTTCTACATTCCTTATGCCACTCCCACCTTATTGAAGTATGAAAAGATGCCCAAGGGACAATACACGCTGCAAGAAATCGTGGCGTGGTTGAAGACGTTCGAGAGGGATTCGGGACTTCATTTTTGGTTGGGTCTAAAGAATGAGAAACCGCTCGTCAACGTCTACTTAACACATGCCCAGTCTACCTTATTGGTTCCTCCAATATCGGCGCAAATCTTCAAAGTCTCATGGCCTACCGTCCCCCACGATTCACTGAACCAAGTGTTTACCAATCAGACGTACGACGCAAATGATAAGGCCAAGGAAAAAGCAGCTTTTACGTACGATAATATTGTCGTCGACGATCCTAATTCATCATTGGATATATATTTGGAATCGTTCCTCAATTCTAACCTCTTGGCCTTTTTGAAGTTTCCCAAGGGGAAACATAATCGAAAGGATAGTCACGTCAGTCAAGTGGGTAACAAATATGTTTGTTACGGAGAAACTGAAGTGGATCTGAGTCTGTTTCGGCGAGTGCGATTGAAAGTGGATGCCGACACGCAGATGATAGATTTGGAAATGTGTGGTCAAGACGTGGTGTCCATGATGAGTCAAGAACTGATGAAAGCTTTTGGGTTTGATAACAAAGGACATTCCAATAGACATTCGTTGATGCCAGGAGCCAATCCTCCATTTCCCGATACATTGAAATTATTATTTTGCCGACATGGTAGACAGTCGTGTCTTGAGATTGACTGGTCCTGAAACGGTGACGTTACGAGGCACGCGTCCCTTGAATCAAATTACTCTGAGTGGAAGGGAGGATGACAGTATTTACGTGTATTCGGACGTGGTGGAGTATTCGATCGTAGGCGACGTGAACACTCCGCTGTTAGACGTAGTCCCCATCTTTCGCAAGACGGGAAGTCGCGAGACGTATGAATTCAAGAACCCGCGGTACGTGCCCATTCGTTTGGCCTCCTTCGACCGTATTCACATGCTGTTGCGCGATCGAAAAGGACATGTCGTTAACCTCGATCATGGTGTGGTGGTGATCGCTCTTCACATTCGACGACGTCGTCGGTAACATATAAAAAGAAGCCACTGTTTGGTAAACCCCATCATTTACGATATGGATTTTCTGGCGTGTGGTGGAGAAGGGTGTCGACGTTTAGTGACGGTGCATGAAGGCGGTGGAGGCGTAGGAGGCGTGTGGCGTTCCCTCAAAGGGGATCGTTTTGCTCCAACCTATTCACCTCCCTCCGCACGGTCTCCGCCCGCCAAAGTGCCAGAAAAGACCGACTCGATACCAGAACGTCTCCATCCCGAAAAGAGGGAAGAAGAAGAAGAGGACACGCCGCGAAAGGTCGTGACGGGTCGAGGCGTGACTCGAGTCGCAGGCCATAAAAGGCGACCCCCGACGCGTCGACGGAGAGTCGTGATCGATCTTCCTCCGGGCAAGAGGTCTCAGCGCATCGGGGCGAAGAAGAAGAGTCGAAAACAAGAGATTCAAGACATCTTTAGTCAACTCGTCTAAAAAACATGTCTAGGAAACGCGACGTCATGGCCATCGACGGGGGGAGTGGGGATATTTATCCCGTTAAAAAATCACAGTTTGGCAATTTATTCTCACCCATGCCTACCGAAGTCTCGGTAGTGTCGGGACGATGGCAAGACTATTCCCCCTCGCAAACGGGGTTCACGCCCTTGGAATTCTTGGTGCCCAAATCCGACCAGTTTATCGATCTGAACATGTGCGAACTCATCTTTGTGACCAGCCTGGTCAAAGAAGGAGATGAATCCGCCACGTTCCAAGAAGCGGATTTGGAGAAAACCAGCATCGTTAACAATTTTGGACACTCGCTGATCAAGCACATGGAAATCAAATTGAACGACACGTCGACGGGCGAACCTACCGATATGCAAGCCTACAAAGCCTACAACATCGTCTTGTTGAATTTCACGCCGGCCCAAAAGGCTTCTTACCTGCAAATCGAAGGATGGCACAAAGACACGGCCGGTGACGACGCTACCATGGACGATGTCACGGTAGGAACCGGGAACAAGAACGCGGGAATGAAAGAACGGGCCAAATGGCACATTGAAAATGCCGGCGAATCGACTGGCAAAAAGGTTAAGGCCAACGTCAAGTACATCATTCAACCGCTGGCCGACATCTTCCAGACTTCGCGGTATTTGGTACCGGGCGTGGCCATGAACGTGAAGATCACCTTCAACGACCCTAAATTTTACATGATGCGCGGTACGGGTAAGAAAGGCGTGGTCAAGGTCATCGATGCCAAATTGCGTATTCGACACGTGGAAGCGTCGCCTGCCATCAAGGCCGAAATCCGCGAAGACATGATCGACGGTCAGAAGGTGGCCATCTATCCCTTACGTACCACCAAACCCATCGTCCGCATCTTGAACAGTGGTCGACAAAGCGAAAACTTTACCGACATTTTCCAACAGCACGTGCCCGACCGGTTCGTCATGGGCATGGTCGATGCGGCCGCGTTCAATGGAGACTTCACCAAAAATCCTTTCAATTACCAATTCTTTGATCTCAAGAGTCTGCGGATCTTGGTCAACGGCTACGAGATGCCACTGTCTCGCTACGAATTCGTCTCTAAGGATTACGTGGAAGGTTTCGAAACGTTATTTTCGGCCACCAAGATGCATCGAGGCAAAGGCATCGGCATCTCACGAGCCGAGTATAAGAATGGATTCGCTCTGTTGGATTTTAATCTGACGCCCGACGGTAAGGATGCATCGAGCTACACCTACAAGAAGAACGACGGCACCGTCGACATCGACTTGGAATTTGCCAAACCTTTGCCCAAGAACGTGGCTTTGATCATCACCCCCGAGTATGAGAATGAATTATTGATCGATCCGTTACGTGTGGTTCGATTGCGTAAAAATTATTAGATGAAGCAGAACGAAGAAGAAGGATTGGATTCTCGACAATTGCAGTACTTGGTGAATTTGGATCCCAAGCTCTTGGCCTGTTTCTTAGGTGTCTTTCCCATCGATCGTCTCCCCGTCCGCGTGTCTAGACGACGTCCATGGGGACTCATTGTCAATGCAGACCCTCACGACCAGCCCGGATCGCATTGGATGGCCGTGTACCGTAGCGGTCGTCGTTGCGAATTTTTCGACAGTTATGCCGAACCTTTAGAGCGATACGATGCGCCGCTGACGGACTTTATCCACCGACACGGAGGTATAGGCTCGACGCTGACTCGTCCCCTCCAGAGCGACCAGACGTCGGTCTGTGGTCATTATTGCATCTTTTATTTATCGTGGCGCACTCGTGGAGGCACGATGCGAGAGGTGGCGCAAGAATTCCCAGGACCTTTACGCACCAACGATCGCAAGGTGTGTCATCTCATCAGTCATCGTCCCCTACCGCGTTTCCCCGTATCCCAATTCTGTCAAGCGTCGGTCTGTCGTACGGACGGACACCGGAAGAAGACTAAGAAGAAACGAACTGTATAAAAAAAAAAAAAGACTAAGGAGAAAATTAAGAAGAATGAGACGACGGCGGCGACGGGACAGGAAGATGGATCTCGCTCCGGTCCTCTCCCTCTGCTTAGCCCGTTTATTATACGACTTAGGCGAAGAAGAGTATGAGGACGACGACGACTATGATTTTCGTCGATTTTATTTCGAAGAAGACTTGTTTATGGAGCGAGATCGATGGATCGTGCCGTGGACTCAGTATTTGAAAGAATGGGGATCCGCCATTCCTGAATTTCAAAGACCTCTGTCCCAGATCGAAGAGGACCTTACCGTTCGAATGATGACGGAAGAATACTTGGACGAAGTACCGCGTCTGGCCGCTTTGTGGGAACAACCCCCGTCCAACTCGAATCATTTTTGTAGTGTTTTCTGGAATGCGGAGGTCAACGAATATTCCTGGTGCGTGTGTCGACAAGAAGTGATGGACGAATGGTCACCCCACGGAACGGCATACCCCAAGATGACGAACCCCTGTCCCGACCAACAACGACTGCGTTTTGACGCTAGTCTGTGCGTCCAATGTTTTGAAGTGCTAGAACAACGACTCCAACAAGGAGACCCTGAAGTCCTGTTGTCGTCCACCGCCGTAGAAGCTCTACAAGCCTTGACGCTTTGCTACCGACACACAGG
Organism: Radianthus crispa; assembly: GCA_015164035.2. Lineage (NCBI taxonomy): Eukaryota > Metazoa > Cnidaria > Anthozoa > Actiniaria > Stichodactylidae > Radianthus > Radianthus crispa. Next base: position 10,871 of record JAABNW020045563.1, read on the forward strand.
AACCTTCGTACCTCAATTCTTAGAGACCGTAGCACGAGGACGGGACTACGTCCGGGGTTGTTACGCTAGGGATTTACAATGTAAGCTGGAGGGAATATAAGCTGGAGGAAATAAAATATATAAAAAACGACGCCTCTTTTCTTTTTGTCTTTAATATTAAAAAAAAAAATGACGGACGTTGATCAAGACTTCGATCCTCGTCTCAAAGCGCCCTGCAATATCATTGTGGCTGGACCTCCCAAATCGGGCAAGACGCATTTGGTCCTGTCCATGATTCGAGACCGTCGCGAGTTATGGGATCCGCCGTTGGGGAAAGTCGTGTACTGTTACGGAGAATGGCAACCAGCCTTCGACGCTTGGCGAGACCACATTACCTTTGTGGAAGGCATTCCAGCTGACTTGTACGACTATTTCGAAGGTGAAGTCGAAGGAGGTTTGATCATCTTGGACGATCTGATGAACGAATGCTCCAACAACGATCAGGTGGAAAAACTGTTTACGCGAGGCACGCATCATCGGAATTTGACGACCCTCTATTTAACCCAGAACCTCTTTCAGCAAGGCAAGTCGTGTCGCACCCAGTCCATCAATGCCCACTACGTGATCGCTTTTGGCAATCCTCGAGATCGTACCCAGATTCAAGTCTTGATTCGTCAAGCCTTTCCCCGTCAGACCAAGTACGCCGAAGAAGCATTTAAGGACGCCACCCAAACTCCTCACGGTTACTTACTCTTCGATTTTGATCAACGCACACCCGACGCCTTTCGTTTGCGAACGCACATCTTGCCTTCCGACAACCAACCCCAGATCGTCTACTTACCGGGACCATGAATCGCCAAGAATACGAAAGACGTCGCCGTCTCTTGGAAGACAACTTACGATCCGAAGAAAGCATGCTGAATGCTTTCTTGACCTTACACCCCAACGAAACCCCTCCCGTTCAATTTACGCAAGGAGTGGAATCGCTTCGAACTCGTCTGAAGGAACTGAACGACGAATACCGTCAACAGCTGTTGAACAACATCGTGATGGCCGAAACGACGCTAGACATGTACAGAATGCTAGATCCTTCCTCTCAGCCTATTCCACAATACGTACAAGACGTGGAAGAAGCCCAACAGGCTCTGATCGATTTCGACTTGGACGTCATGGGGTTATCTCCACCTTCACCAGCGGTAGGGGCAGTGGCTCCCGTCATGCCTTCCCCCATTCGACCCGTCGACCCGCAAATGACGCAACAGATTTCCCAAATGCTACAAGGCCTGACTAGTCCTACCCTAGCTTCGACGCCTTCGCCTGGCATTCGCTCGAATCGATCGCGTCGGAGTACGCCGGTCCTGCAGTCTCCTCCTCCACCACAGCGAACATCACGACTGGTGAGATCCACTCCAGTTTCGGACCTCTCGCGCTCCTTTAGTCCGCCATGGTCTTCGGGAGTGGCATCACCCCCACGAACGTCTACACCTGTGGCCTCCACACCCCGCAGCAACCGTTCTCGTTCTGCTAGTGCCACACCTCCCTTGAGATGGGATGCTCCCTTGCCTCCGCCAGGAGTCGATCGGTCTACCTTGGAACGCTACGTCAACCAAATGGAAAGCCTTCTCTTTGCAGACGCCGGAGGACGTAGGACCTTGACGTCCCAGCAAGTCAATCAAATGCAAGATCGCATCCAGCAAGCCGAAGATCGTATTCGGGAACTGCTAGGCTACGATGCTGGAGGGTTGCAAACGCGAACGCGTCGACGTCGCGGAGTCCGTCAAGACTCGGCTACGGCCACCAACCGCGAAGATCTAGGTCGAGGAGACCATCGTACTACCACCACCACTCGCACCACCACGACGGTACGTCGAGGTCAACGTCCCGTATCGCGTCGAACGTCGCAAAGCGTGTCCCTGCCCTTATCCAGCAACGCCAACAACTCCAGCACCAGGAGCAATCGCAGTCGCCAGTCGGGCACGGGACGAAAGAAGACGATAAACGACGTGGCTCAATTCATTACCTTTTTGAAAAGGCAAAGGAGAAAGTACGGTCATCTGGGCACGCGTCCGTCGAAAAAGAAATAAAAAGGCTCAAGCCTCATGCCCTTCATTCATTTTTTTTCCCTCACCTAAATAAAGAGGACAAAGATGGTCTCGCGTTTTCCCAAAGCCCGACGATTACGACGATCACCAGGAATCGTACCCATAAGAAAACCTCGACGAGGAACTACCCTTCCCATCTACAGAGGGGGGAAAAAAATCCCCCCCATCTATAAAGGGGGGAGACGACGACGACGACATAAAAGAGGTCAGACGGGAGGAAAGTGGAAGTTTTGGACCAAAGACTTTTGGACCAAAGAAGCCGGTCCCTGGTTCGAAAAGACAGGAAAACGTATTGCCAACACGGCTACTGAAGCAGCGACGTTTGGAATCGTGGATCCCCCTTACAAAGACGTATGAGTGGTATAGGAGCGTCCTTCATTCGCGCGGCCGCCCGTCGCGTGGGTCAATCCGCCGTCAAACGAACGGCCCAACAAGCGGCTCGACGAGCAGCTCGACGAGCAGCCCGACAAGCGGCTCGACGAGCAGCCCGACAATCCGTGATTCGCTCGACTCGACGTTTAGCGCGACGAGCACGACCTAAGAAAATTCTCAAACACACTCCCTTAGACACCTCGACGCCTATGAGAAAAGTGAAAGTCAAGCGAAGAGGGGTTCGACGAAAACTCGATCCTGAACTCTCAGCCATCAACGAATCGTTGTACGAAAAAATAAAGTCCGGTTCCACCAGTAAAATGATTCAAGACTTGCTCAAGAAAAAGAATGTCCAGAAAACGATCATGGCTGGAGGCGTGGGTGTAGGCGTGGGAGCCGCCGGTGGAGTGGCCTCGGCTCTGGGGCTCAAAAAAGATGCTCTACCTACCCCTCCCGCCACATCCGTGGTGGTGCCCGCTATGGGCGGTAGTGGTCGACGACGATACGTATAAAAAAGAAGCTCCAGACTTGATCTTTCACTTTTTTTGGTTCCAACATGAGAAAAATCAAAGCCATCAGTTACCTGCCGTGGGCCTCTCCTTTTCCTCTCACTCCTACAACCGACCGATCTAAAGCAGCCCCTTCTGGACCTGTTCGAAGAAAAAGAAAAAATCTTCGAGGTCGTGGTCGAAGAGGTCGTGGTCGGAGAGGTTTAAAAGGAGGTCGCAAACTGAGTCCAGTCATGGAATTCTACAACACTCTAGGAAGCGAAACTCGACGAGATCGCAATCCCATCATTCGATTCCTACGAGAAGGAAAGCGACGATCTTTGGATTAACCATGGTAGACAGTCGACGCATCGAACGAAACCGCAGGTACCTGAACGCCTTGAAACGATCCACTCCAGATCAATGTAGGAAATTGATTTCTTATGCCACTCCGGATCAAGTCGATACTCTTTGCGAAATCATTTACAATGCCTTACACGGAAACGTGTCGTTGACTCCCGCTCATCTCCAAGCTCTCCGAACGGACCAAACGGCTCTGCGACAAGCCGGCAATCCACGACTGGCTCTACCCGCCAGACGTCGATGGCTCATGAAGGGGAGAGGTAGTGCGCGTTCCCTTATCCCTCGCTTACCTCTCGAAACCATAAAAGGAGAACCTAATGTCACCTCCTCATCGGCATCATGAAGTATGGAAAGCGAGCTTACCTCTGGACCTCTCCACCGACCACGGCGCCTCCCATTATCCAAAGAGGAGAAGGCAAATCGTTATCGGAAGCGGTACGAGAAGTCTCAGAATTGGAACAGACCACCCCCTATACCTTTCCCATGGCCCGTCTCAAAGAAATGATGGAGCAAATCATGAAGAGACGCGAGTTACCTCTGGACATTCGACAATCGCTGTACGATCCCTTAAGAAGACAATACGAAACCTTATTTCAACGCTCCAGACAAGACGAGGGCGATATACGACCCTCCCTGGTGGTTCCAGCCTCTCCACCTCCTCCTTCTCCTGAACCCTTCAAGAAAAAACCTCCCCAGAAGAAGAAAAAGAAAGTAATCCAAGAAGAAGAAGAAGAAGAAGAAGAAGAGACGGACATTCCGAAGAGGCGTAAGAGTGCTCGCCTGGCCGAAAAGAAGAAGAAACGATGGGTTCAAGTTAAATTTTATAGACCCTCTTAAATATTGTAATAAGAAAAAAAACAAAGAATGATCATTCTTACAAAAAAGTCTTTTATTTCTTTTTCTTAAAGTCTTGACACGTACACTTTTTTTCCTGCTGGTTGGCTTCTTCTTCTTCTTCTCGAGAGCGATGCAACACACGAGCCAAAGTAATCCAAAAACGTAAGCATTCAACCAACATGTTCTTCCACGATGCCATCGTCGTGAACGATCTTGATCTTCTTAGGCTCTGACGCCAAAGCGGCGGTCAATCGATTAGCCATAGCTTCCAACTCTTCCACCCTTAAATCTACTTCGGGAATGGATTCCAAACTCTTTTTCGATTTTCGCTTTTTCTTCTTCTTGGGTTCCTCTTCGGTAGGGAGTGGTGGTGGTGGTGGTGGTGGTGCTGAAGGAGTCGGTTGCTCGCTCAGCACTTGTTCCATCCAAGAGGGTTCCTTCAAATCGTATTTCAACACCTTCCTGCTCCTCACATACGCTTCGCCTATACGACAAAACGTGTTGATGACACGGTCCAAAATCGGTAGAGTACATGCTCCACTTTCAGCATCGACAGGGAGTTCTGTCAAAAGCCTTTCTAAATCATTCCGCATCCTCAGAAAAATCTCCAGTACGTTCTGTTCCAATTGAAACTGACGGACCATGGCGATGCCTCCTTCTTCCCCATTCATGGTGCTTCTTCTTCGTAAAATGACCTAGAACGAAATCGTCGATTCGCTTTTATCGTTCTTCTAGCACTCGATTCACTTCCGGCTGTTCCTGTCGAAGTTGATGGATGATAACGTCTATCACCTTTTGCCACGCGACCTCCGCTTCTCGTCGCGAATACGATATGGGACCGTACCTTCGCCAGAACCACATCAACACCGTGGCCACGCCAAACATCATTTTTTTTTAAAACAAAACCACCCAAGGCTCGCTTAAAACCTTTCTGGTATGAATGTTATGTCGTCTACCCTCTGCTTCCACTTCCGCATCCGAAATCATCCATCGCCATGGCTTAGGAGCCAAACTGTCTGTCCACCCCACTTCACCCTCGTAATACTTATCCCCTTCTTCTCTCTTTCCCCACATTTGTAAGAAAAACGTCTGACCCACGTGACGTGTCGTCAAGAGCGTGTTTTCCGTCAACGTCTCTCCTCCCTTGATCCCATACCTGGACATCGACAATTGATAAGCTACCATCACCCGAACCATAATGTCTCGCCACACCGTTCCCTCGTAGATGGGGAAAAGTACATTTTCCTCCACCAATCGAAAATACAAAGCCGGAGGATCGACCTCCATGAGTTCCATACTACTACTACTACCAATTCCAAGAACAAAATGTTTTTTATTAACGTATTTTTACATATCAACTTAAATCTTCCAGTCTAGTCTTTAACTGACGAATCAGAGCATCGTTCCTCTCCACTTCCTTCTGCAACTTCAACTTCTCGTCCAGCAGGCGGTACCGACAATCGTCAGCCGAATCCAACGGGCGTTTGGACCCCAAAAACGAGTCGGGAGGGTTGACCCAGGCCACGAAACCCGAACACGATTCGTCGGGTGCTCTGGCGTTGCAAAGGTAGTAAGCACTACCCTTACTGTCTTCCTTCTGACTGATCAGGATCTTACAAAACAATCGATGTCCCGGACACTTGGGCACACTCTCCGCAAAACAAAAGGGACGTTCCAACCGGTTCAACTCCAAAACGATACTCTTCCAATCCTCGCCCTTAGCAAAAAGATTACATCCCAACGTCTTCGTCTTGTAATCCACTTTTTCTCCACACTTGACGTATTGTTGAGCATTCTTACCATACACCTTAACATGCGCTACGCCACGACACAAACACTCTTCTTCTCTCTTCATGATCCGTCGTCCTTCAAGTTCACCAAGCGAGTGACCAATTGTACTCAAAGGGATTCTCCATATACACTTCTCCCGTAACGGAACCGGAAATAGGTCGAATGTGCCAGATAGGAAAGAGCAACCATTCCCTCACTTCTCCTTCTTCCTCATCGGTTTCATAACCACTGTCGTGCCTCTTAGCAATCATGTCATAATCTACCTTCCATTCCATTCTGTAATGACTATGCTCAGGACAATGGATCATGTTGAACAATTCCTCTTGCAACCTGTAGGGTTTCCTCTTCATAAAATATCCTCGCTCCAACCAGTACTGGATTTGCAAAGCTTCCTCGGGAACTCCAGCGGGATCCAAAACACTTCCCGTCGTAACCACTTGACGTCGATTCCGCATCACCCGCTCCAACCGCGCTTCGTCCCGCCTCATTTCTTCGTACGTGTCCAACATCAACACCATACCCACATAACGTTTGAGATCGACACACCAACAAAGATGATCTCGAAGATTATCCTGCTCCAACTCACATCCACGACAAGTCCGCGACAATCGTTTCAAAAGAACTTGTCCCATACGCACCAAACAATTCTGATCCATCCAACAGTTTAACTCGAGATCCGTTTCTGGTGACATGGTTCCATCGGAAAGATACGAACCACGTATGTGCTCTGATATCGAGGAGCACGTAGTATATACCCCGGCACCAGACCATAGTGAACTCGCAAGTACCGATGGGTAAAATCCTCGAGCTCTTCTTCCTCTTCCGCTTTTTTTCCATTAGGACCAGGACCAGGAAGTGATAGGTTCAACACAGTCATAGGTTCGTCTTCGTCGCGATCGTGCATCTTCCAACCATCCCAGTACTGATACCCATACTCGAAGACGCATCCCGTTTTCATCCTCACCAAGTACTTGATCATCTTAACCGAAACGTCCTCAGGCAAGGGAATCCTCCACCGTTCGTCTGAATCGTCTCTACCGTGAGAAGGTCGATTCAAGACGAAACTCCCCTGAGGTCGAGTCAAATGCAGGTATCGATCGTAGAGTGGCACCGGTACATACAGAGCAAGAGGCCAAAATCGTAAATGGGTGAAACAAATGGAATGATAACACTTAGGCAACACTTCCAAGGTAGTCACAGCTTGCACTGTCTCTCCCTCCTTCCATTCGATCTTGGCGTCCAACTCATTATCCGTGACGTCCAGAAACTCATCCGTTCCCTTCAAAAGCGACGATCCGTGCAAACAAGTATGCATGGCCGACGTCATCTTCTCCTCTCGTTCCAACACCGACCAGACATCGTTGATGATGGCCATCACTCGCTCCACGGTCATGCCCCGACGCAACGGTATACCAAAACAAGGGCAACCTTTAAATTTCTTGAATTCCAAAAACAATTCGAACGTAAACTTTTTTCCCCAACCTTCTTCTCGCTCTTGCAACCATAGTTTTTTTTGAAGGGCACATTCCAGTTTTTCGTCCAGATCTTCTTCCAACGTTCGAGCCATATCGATCCACTAAAATAAAAAATTCAATGTCCACGACTTTTTATCGTAACTCCTCCTCCTCCTCCGTTTCCGCTTCCCGATCCACTTCCTCTTTCTTCTTCCGACCTTTACGAACGTAGCCCATCAATCGATAAATCTCTCGCAATTCAAAAGCTACAGCCGTACTCTTGATCAGCGCCCTCACCATCAACCACTCATCACCTTCATTCCGCTGACATCGTTGTAATATCCGCAACCATCGTCGTCCTCCTTTCGCCTCTTCCTTTTCTTCTTCCTTCCCTTCCACTCTATCGTCTTCGTCTTCGGGCCACACCTTGATGAAGACCGGTAACTGAAATCCATAAGCCTCCAAAGCGTAAGCAAAGACAAGTCGAACCATACGTCCGTTCCCATCGTAAAAAGGATGCACTTTCAAGAATCGTACTATCCACCAAGCCATCAATTCGAACAACTCCAAGATTTCCTCCTTCCCTTCCTCTTCTCCCAACTTCTTTTCCTGCCATTGACGATTGTACTTGTCCACCATCAACTGCACAGATTTTTCCAATTCCTCCGCCGGCGCAAACCAATGCAAGACTCCTTCAAACTCCGCACAACGTGGTCGACGACTCCATTGACCCCTTCGTTCTTGACCTGGCAATCCCTCCATCAACACACGATGCACTTCTTGTAACATGCCCACGGTCAACAATCCTCCATCTTCTTCCTTAGCCCAATCATGAAACTTTCGATACGCTCGAACGAAATTCCAAACCTCTCGAGCCGCACGAGAATCTTCTAACTCTCCTCTCAAACAGGCTCGCCATGCTCGATCGTCATCCGGTGCATAGCCACATCCCTCGCCCCTCAAGGACTCTCGCACGAAGCTAAGCAAAACTTCTCCACTAGCCCACTCGTCTACCTCTTCAGGGCAATACAAATACCCACTGATGGACAATCCCTTTTCCAACATAAAGGCATCGATAGACGTAGGACGTTTAGGTGGATCGTGCAATAAAATCTGTTCGTCTTTTTTCAACACTGGGTCTTCTATCAATTCGTCGTCCGTGCCAGGGATGGGGTGCCAATCCAATGTCGTACACACGCGACCATAATAACTCAGGGTTCGATCCGATTCAAAACATGGGTTCTCCTCTTCCACTTCTTCTTCTTCTAACCCCACATAAAAGTGAGCTTTCTTCCCATAATAAGACAACGGTTTCTCCTCTTCACCCATAATGACGATCCAATACTGTCCAGATGAGAAATAAAGAAATAGCCAACGCGGCCAAACACAAGAAAAGCAGCAAATGAAGGATGAACAAATATCCTTGTCGTCGTTCAATCCTTGACCAGATCTTCGTTTCGTCCATATCCTTCTCCTCCATCTTCTTACACCTCTTCTTATAATCCTAACCTTACTCTTGTCTTCTTCCGGTCCATCCTTCACTACTTCCGAACACTGTAAGCTTGAGCAAAATGTCGCTTAAGATTTCCCGTATCCTTATCGTAATAAGACTGATCCCGAAGAATACTATCGTAAATCTTTGGATTCTTCAAAATCTTCTTATATTCCTTTCGCTTCTTGATTCCAGTGAGCATATCATCCAGAATAAAATAAAGGTCATCCTGATCCCTTCCATAACTATCGGCAATAGCTTTAATCTTAGCTACCCTTCTACTCTTGATATCATTTTTCACCTTAACCCTCTTCTTAACTTTAAGATCCCCTTTTTGCTTCACACGTGGTTTTGCCATGACGATAATCATATATATGACGTCATGCTATTTATAGACACAGCTGAGCCTCGCTTCCGGTCGACCGCCGACCTCTTCCGGTCCACCTGAGCCTGCGTTGTCCTACCGCTGACCGCTAAGGGGGCCACCTCAATCTACCCAGCTTACTACTCATACTGCGCCTTAATTAGCTTTAGTTTTGAAATCATTCCGTTTGGAAATAGCCAACAACTTTTTAATATCCTAATAAGGTTGTATCATAGCTTTACAATGCTGTTATTATATTAACTTATC
>JAABNW020045564.1:0-10337 GCA_015164035.2 Radianthus crispa
GTGAGAATGCAGAATAAACTATTCGTACATACTTCGACATTGTTAATTAATACTATTTAGTGCATATTTTTGTAATCAAAAATAGCAAGATTGCAGTATCCACGAGTTGGCCGAATGAGGCGTTTGATTTAGGATAAAAATTGGGTTATTATGATAAAATGCTTATTGACAGAGTTAGGTCGGGCCGGTCAGGAAAATATTTAGCTTGAGGTCATGCTGTACAGACCGAGCGCATTCCCATCCGGCCCTCCCACTCAGTCAATAAGTACATTTAAACACCATAGAAAGTGCTTTGTATGGGATTATATTCACTCATTGTTTGTGTACCTTAGCTTGGGAAAATAAAACATAATTGTCTCTAAGGCATTCTACTTCTTTCATCTGCTTTTGCATGATATCAGACCATTCTTCAGTAGGAGGTGCCAGACCACCTGACAATAGAAAATGAAGCTATTAACATCTGGGACAATTGTCAACCAGGTCCAAAGAATTGAATGTCTAAAGTTGGAGCGATTTGTTCTTAAATTCTTCCAAACGCACATGGGTTCTTATGAGTGAAAACACAAAAGGAATATTTAATCTCTTGGGTACTTACTTTTTAGACTGAGAAATGATAAGCTTGGTGGTTCAGTTACATAGATGAATTCAACCTTGTCATTCTCCTTCCTTATCTTTTCAAAATACCCTGCAAAAAATATACATATTATGTCAGGTAAAAGGTAAAGTTGGTAGGGCGCTGGACTATTGAGCTGGAGGGCGGGGTTCGATTACCAGTAAGACTATCCCTCAGGGTCTTAAAATAAAATGAGAAGGTGCTGCCTTTGTAATTACATCTGCAAATGGTTAGACCTTCATATCTTCTCAGATAAGGACATTAAACCGTAGGCCCCGTCTCTCCACATTATCTAACCCCGCATTAGAGGGACGTAAAAGATCCACTGATGATGCAATAAACCCCTGGAAGTGACCACCCTCGGTGCCTACACTTCATACAAACCACCTCATTCATATCATTGTAATGCGCCTTTGAATATGTATACGTTCAATATCATCATTTTATTATTATTATTATTATTATTATTATCATAAAAGTATTCAATGTTGGTAGACCCTTGAGCTACAAGGCTGATATTACTGGAAACTGTAAGATACCATTTAGCTTGTACTTATTCTTTAGAATTTGACTTCAGCTAGCAATGATGCAAGGAATTTACGCCGTAACGAACAATTGAAATAATCACAAATTCAACTGGCAGTGCTTGATTTCTCAAGAATATATTTCATGTTACCAATGCTGTTCCTGTAAGTGATGAGAACCATGAAATGGTCTATTGAAAGCAATTTCTTCAGAGATATGCCAGCTTAGCCAGCAACCTCCAGATTTTGGACCTCATCTCCAAGTCCTCAGTTAGAGCCCATTTCTTATAATTGTTAGACAGCTGCTCAAATTGTTATATTCATGATTTGCAAACTTGTTTTTATAAGTTTAATAATATCTGAGATGTTTGAGTTATAAAACTGTCTCAGTTCTCACAGCACAGAAACTTTTCTTCAGTATTCTTTATGAATAATATTTTCATGTAAAGCTTGACATTACAAACTGTTGGCATACACTTGCTTCTCATCTGCTGGTAAAATTTACACTTTCTTTTCTTTATAGCAGCCATGCTGGATGAATCTAATTAAACTTGTCATCCAAAATGACTATCATGTAATAATAATATAATAATATGTTTATTTAAAACCTTTTGCAGTAAGATAACTGAATTACAGTTTTGATAACTTCTGAAGATACTTGGAGTAAACTTAAGGTGTGCACGGAGCAACATTACTCTATTGGTTAAAAATATTTATATAATAGATTTTCAAAAGTGCACACTCCAATTGGCTGAAAAGTTATGTTTTATCAGAGTGTAGAATGATAGTTATGATGAATAAATCATATTTTCTGTACAAAATAACCATAGAAATGATGGGAGTGTGCACGCTCTTTCCTGAACAAAACTAATTTCCGAAATTTTGTGCACGCTCTTTCCTGAACAAAACTATTTTCCAAAATTTTACACTCTTTTGCATTTGAAAATCTATTATATAAAACAAATAGATCAGGACATAGCTAAGCCTGATCTATTTGTGAAGTAGAAGTTGTTTTTCATACTACCCAATTCACTGAACTGTTTGCAGCCCAAAAATAACAATCGACTTGTCCTTGCTATGCAAACTACACATGTGACTTGTTCAGGCGACTAAAATGATCATGTGACATGCAAATCCTTGTTAATTCCATTGTTCAAACAAGGATTTGCATGTCACATGATCATTGCGGTTGCCTGCACAAGTCACGTGTGTAGCTCAAATAACAAGGATGAGCTAATCGTTATTTTTGGGCTGTGAACAGTTCAGTGAATATGGTGGTGAATTTGTCAACTATTACATAAGCCTGAATCGTGGAATTTTCTGTTTATCGTAAAGAGCTGCTCGTTTTAAATATAACTTATCAACAAAGCTGCTTGGGCACAGCCATCGTATGAATTTCTAATGAGGCTACCGAATAAGAGATTCTCTAAAACATATATTTTCGTGGCACTTGGCCAAATCGAATGCCTTCAGGTCTGTCTGATAGGCAAAGGAATGATTACAGGGATTAGTAGACACTTGACAAATCGTGAGAGGTGTAATCGAAAAACATTAAGATGACAAATGTACATTTCGGGGATGGCGGCAATCAAATCCTATCAATTCAAGCTATTTGAGTTCGATCTTAGTTCAGATTACAACAGGAATAGCATGAAGCCACGGTGTTGAAGGCCACTGACTTCACAGTGTCGAGCAGCAAAGGAAATGATCTCTATCGTGAATCAAAATCACAAACCAGGATACGCCATCTGGGTTTCGTTCAAGCTCTGTAACTCATCCAATATGCTTATGCATAGTCAATCGCCCAAACCAAAAATACCAAATCAAAAAAATTTGAAATCAGGAGTTTGCATACTTACAGTCGAATGCCTTTTGACTGTATTCGCTACCGTCCACGGCTATAGCCACGACTCTGCAACACTCGCTCATGTTTGAAGCAAAATTTTAGAACTCCAAAGGAAGAAGCTATGCCTTCGTCAAGATACACCAGCAGGAGGTAAACCTGGTTATAACAAACATTTTGATTGGCTAACGTCTCCATTTTACTAGAGTCAAAACCTTCTTACAACAGGAATCTTGATTGGTCAGCTGGAGTACATTTTGATCCAATTATAATCGTTGTTATATTACACCCGTTCCCAGCTCCCAGCGTTATTTATTGACTCAAATCAGCAAATGATACGCTATTTTGTGTGAAGACTCGAAAAATCAAACGTTATAAAAATGCCCTTATCGTTTACCTCAAAAGAAAGACAATTTTAAAGGGAATATTACAATTCTGGAATCTTAAATGGCTACTGGAACGACCCCAAAAAATACAGTGCTAATTCCTGTGGATGGGAGCAAAAACAGCATTCGTGCATTTGAATGTAAGCAGTGCTTAGTTTAGCGTAATGAGCTTTTAGCTTATGGTGATAAAATTTTAATGCTATTTAGGAAATGAAATCTTTCTATCCTAACACGTAGTACGTAATGTAATGTTTAGTGTATATATGTGGCTGTTTTCTGTGTGATGTGTTTATGTCTGTGGTGGTTGTAAACATATGCAAAAAAGACAACATCTACGTGTCTCTCTTCCCCCCAAATTTGATAACCAAGATAGGCTTAATCGTGATGACACTCATGTTATGATAACAATTTTTAAAGGAAAGACATTTATTAATAGTCACTTCATGATGCTTGCTCTGAATCTCAGAATACTGTGATTTTCATGATCATACACACAAAAGAATTCAAAGAACCAGACAGCACTTTTGTATGGCTTCAGTGAAAAAGCAATGCTCCAATGGGTCGCTCACAACTTTGTCTGCCAACTCACAAAAGATTATTATCAAACCTTATCAAATACATTAATATTCATGAGGTCAAACACAATAGAAACCATCACCGTGAAGAGTGTCTCTATCGGCTGTTCATTTGCATTTGATTGACTTTTACTGCTGACATTTCTTTAAAACCTGAGCAAGTTTACCTGCTAGACATTTCATAAGTAAATTATACAACATTCGTGTCCATACTGTGTGGGAATTACAACATTCCCCTTCGGCTCATGTTGTAATTACCCATGCAGTAAGGCTGCTCATCAGTATTTGATGCCTAACAAGAAAACCATAACCATATCAACCAGTAGATTTGATACCTTTTTGTAATAGAAATCAGTTTCATACATGAAGATTCATAATTTCAACATGAAAATCAACATGTGAGTTGAGAGTTGTGTGTATAGAATAGATAATGTAGTTATAGTGTGTGTGAGTGGAAAGTGTCCCCAAGTAGCTGCATGAGTGCTAGAACGACTAGACACTTTAATAAAGATATTTATTTATTTATTTATATTAAAGGCCATGCGTTTATATTATAGCTAATTTTTACCGCATCAACTTCCAGGGTATTGCAGTCATATGAAAAAGGAAGGAGATAAATTAGTCATTGTTCATGCTTATTCCATTCCTCCTATGCAAGCTGCTAAGCACTGTAAGTAATCATCACATTTGTTTCCAACCATTTGAAGGGTTTTTTAGACATTGCCGGCATCTTAACCATAGGTAATCATGTACATCATCAGGCATGCGTAGGCTGTGGTCATGCATCCATCAATTATTTTCAGACCACAGTATTGCAGGTGTAATTGTAATGTTTTACTCCCAAAATCAGTAGAGTTTGATTTTCTAAAACAAAAACACTGATGTTTTAGGACTTGGCATGACAAGTAATGTGACGTAGACAGTTAGTGTGTGTTTTTTTTTTTGAAAATCCCACTCTACTGGTTTTGGTAGTACCTTTTCAGCCCATGTGTCATTCTCTAGAGTAGCAGTTCTTTGTTGTCCATGACAATCACATATGCACATTATCATAATAATAAACAGAATATTACACGGGCCCTTGGAGATACAAAATTCATCTTTTTCTTGTTGAAAATCTCTAATGATAAATTTCATATCTCCATGCACCCATTTCCCAAATTTGAAAGGAAAAAAGAACAAAAATCCCAAGAAATTTTTTGACTTAATTAAGCTGAAGCTTACTTTATGTGCAAAAACATCGTGCCAAATAGGTTTCTTTTAAATTCAAATTACTGACATGAACAATGTGTCCATCAATACTATCTTCATGGTATCCGTGTCATCGTTTGTATGATTATTTTACACCTATTCTTGTGTTTTGGCTGCCATCAATCAAACTTTGGACAATTTGTTTTCATTCCAAAAAGCCTTAAAGTTTGAATATTACAGAAAGAAAGACAAAATTACTTCGTTTCAGAATTTACAAAGCATTAAGTGCAAGAGCAAGCCACCTGTTTTCATATTTGAGATACTTGTTGATGGCAGCCAAACCAAAACCCAGCCAAACAAGATGAGTCGTGAGCAGTGCCAGTCACATCATTTTGAAAATAAGTGTAATATCCTCTATATCTGAAATGGAAATACATTACACCCTAGGTAAATAAGTCTGTTGCAAGAATGAGAGAGAGAATGAGAGAGTATTGATAGTTTAAATCAATGGTGTCACCCACAGTTGCCAAATATTTTGAAATACTGCTCAATTGAACCCTTCTTTTATCTTTGTTGGTTTTAGCAAGTGTTGATTTTAAGAACCAGTTATTAGAATGGCATATATTAATACAAAAGGCAGAAGAAAAAGCAAGAAAGGTACTAAAAAGTTTTGAAGAAGGCTGCAAAAAACTCAAGGTAATAAACATTGGTACTTAAGATAGATTGAAATACTATGTGCTCACAGTGGATTCAGGTTGAGCAGTTAAAACTGTGCCATCAGTTGCAATCATTGAGATTGTTGCATTTGCATGTTTCTATGTAGAATGTGCAACATTTCCAACCACCAGAATGCACAATTAAGGTGGCTCCCTATTTGCATGAAAGAACGCGTGCGCACTGATTTTTGATGAAGAATTTCGAATGGATTGATCAAAGTTTGAGCAATTTTAGGACATCTCTCTGACGCATAACAGTAAATTTAGCTCAATAACTCAAGAACTGTTTGGTAGAATTTTTTTATTTTTGCCATCTTTTTCCACTTAAGGTCTAAATTCTATAGCCTGAATTTAAAAAATTCTGTAATGGGAAAGTATTCCTATCTTGAAAAATAGGGTTTTACGATATTAAAAGGATTCCCCATTACAGAATTTTTTTATTCCCTCACAGAGGAAAGATCAAGTAGAGAACTTATTATCTGCAAGTTAAAAAAACATTTCACCGAACAGAAAACGAGATATATATTTTTGAAGCATAAATTTAGGCCCGATTCATAATTATCTGTTGTTGCTATGGCAACTGCAAATGTGATAGTTTCTCTAAAATTTGAACCCCACTTTCACAACCTTTCATATGGTCTACAACATGATGAGATCATTTTGGGCAACAAAAAGATTGGGTCATTTTCTTCAAGTGTAGGAATGTTTGACAACCCTATTAAGCCTCCTTATCATGTAGAATCACTGATAAAAGTAATTATTCTAATCAGCTAGACTGTGCATTCTGGTGCCTAGAAACCTTGGGTATTCCACATAGCAACATGAAGATGCAACAATCTCAGTGATCACAACTAAGGACACCGTTAAACACTCAATCTAATAAATCCACTGTATTGACTAATTAGTGGGAGGGCTGGACAAGAGAGGTCAATCTATACGGACCAAGTGCAGCGAGAAGAGCCAGATGGGTTTTTCTGGCTCACTCACGTAAACCCATTCCGCCCCCATCACATGACTTTCTCTAATGGTTTTATTAGAGCATGTGCGCAGGACCGTACAGGGCACATAAAATAAATTATAGTGCCCGAAATATCTGTCGACCAGCTGTTGCCCAACTGTCAACTGACTGTGAATCAACAGTCAGATTGCTAAACTAACCACTGTCTGTGACATGTGTTTAATAGTTATTGTTTGGGGAAGGGCATCTATTAGGAAGGTTGATATTGAGGGTTTCCCTCAGCATCATTGTCCAAAATACTAAATGACTAATCCCTGAACTACAACATTTCAGGGTTCTGTATCATGCCGTCTTATGCATGCTGGTGGAAATCCTGGCGAAGTAATCGTCAAATATGCTAAAGACGAGAAAGCTAATGTTATAATGATAGGATCAAGGGGTATGGGACTCATTAGACGGACATTATTAGGTAGTGTTAGTGATTATGTTGTTCGTCATGCAAATGTCCCAGTAATAGTAATACCTCCAGAATAGTCCAGTGGCACATTATAGAATTATAGTATTTGCATCGAATAGGGTTTGAATTTGCATCAGTGTATTTTATTTTCCATAAAATGGTAGATATTTAGTTACACACGTTGATACAGAGTATCTCATATTCACCAGCACAGTGAAGAACTAGCATAGCTTAAACTGAAAATCAGATTTCACAAATTCATTTGAGTTTTTTCCAATTCCATTGTTCACCTCTGATTTTCCAATTTAATTACCACTCCCAACTGATCTGAATGAAAAACTGTTCTGAATTGGTGGTAATATAAAATGTGATAGAAGGTCTTACTAAGGATGTAAAGTAAGTGGCAACTTTTGTAATCTATATAAAACTCCAGAATTTTAAGGAAAGAACAAGGCATCTTTAAGTGTCTTTCATTTTGAATCAAGATGTTCTTACACTGCAGTATGCAATCACAAAACTTCAATTTCTATTTTCTAAAAACTTTATAATAATTTAAAGCTATAAAGTGCAGTTACCAATAGGTATTTCTTGCAATCAAAAGTCTGAAATCTAAAACATTTTTAGTCAGAGTTTCAAAAATCTTCATTACTTTTTTACTACTGTTTGCAATCAACTGTATAGGGTAAACTTATTGATCCTTTGATTTAGGTTTCAAACAAGGTTTCGACATTTTTCTGTGTCAGCGACATAACTTGGAAGTGCACAGCAACAACTTTTGATAGGTCCGAAAAATGCCTTCTGCAGAAGATTGATACAAAATATGACGTAAGTCCGTAAATCACGGACTGCCATTGTTTACTCCACCAATCAGAACGCGTCAAAAAAATGGTTGCAACCAGAGCCTCTCATTTCTCAGTGATGACCAGGAGAAACGCAGGCTTTGGGAATGAGATTGATGATGCTCCAGACACCAGAAAACATCTCATTTGAAACTTTAAACAAACGATAAAAAACGTTTATGCTATGCAGTTGATCGCAAACGCTGGTATGTAAGTTTGTCAGGTTCACAAAATGAACCAAAATGCCTATTACTGAGAAATAGACTTGTTTATGTTGACATGAAGCTGGGTTACCCTACAACTATAGATCTTGGTTTCCGCTAGAGGAGAAAAAGCCTTTAGACTTACACTGTAAGCAACATGGAATGATCTTTCCTTCTTGTAAACAAACCATGGGGATTTGTACTTATTTTTTTGTGGTATTTTCATACTGTATATAATTTTTTCATACAAAAGAATCAAGGTTTTGTAAATGCTCTTAGATCAATTTCTCTTAATGCCAGTTAGATGTATAATATTGCTTACTGACTCTTCATCCCACACCATAGAAAATACAGCCAATCAGAAAGTGGGAAAGCTGTTGTATATTCAGTGGTATTCAACTGACTCTTCCCATCAGACCTTGCGTTTCCTTGTATTTTCTATGGTGTGGGATAAAATAGTTATACGGCAGTTTCTCTTGGCATACCGTGGATATCCCACTTGTCACTTGTATTTTCTCAGTATACAAACTCACCTGAAGGCTCATGTGTATACTAGAAAATACAAGTGACTCATGGGATATTCCACTCGAAACCATTGTATAACTAGTATGTATATTTAACAAATATATTAGAGCAGTTCCTCAGTCACTTACCCCAAGGGGGTCCAGAGCTGAATATTCTTTGGGTAGACCTTTGAAACCCAGGGTACCCATCACATATTGGGTAGAAAACCCAAAATGGGGCATCTTGATTTAGACAGTCAAAAAATACAGGAAGTACGTTGCATCTTTCATAACTTGATTCAATATGACACTCAAGTGACTGATTCTTGTCATTTAATTACACAAGAAACTATTTAAAATATTTACTTCCTAATGAAAAATATTTACAATCACCTTCAAAGGGCTGAAAACCCTTTGCAATTTTCCTTTAGTAAAATTATTGTCGGCAGTGAGTTTCTGGGGACATTCGCTGGGGGGGGGCGTAATATTATATGGCACATTTTCCAAATTAAGCTCTTAGTTTCTTATTTTTAACATATGCTCAAAAAGCATGCAGTTTTTTTTACAAAATACCAGGTCTTAATTGCTGGGAATTCGTGCAAATTAAACTTGTAGCAAAGCCAAACCTATATGTTATGTCTTGTGATGTTGCTTCCAACTTTCCATTCTGTCTCACGATTTTTTGTGCATGAAATATTTATTCAATCAATCAATCAATCTTTATTAGGGTAATTTACACAGATAAAGACAAAGTCTTTTTTCCGATCTGGCCCTCATTAATAGTTAGGCTACGTAATGTTGTTACATTGGCCATGTTTCGAACTTTCTCAGGGGATAGGTGCAGCAGTCGCAGATCCAGGACGTTTATTGAGTGCGAATGAACCCCCACCTTTTTTGAAATACACAAGAGAATGTTTTGTCATAAGTTATACCAAACTTTGCAAAAATGCAATCCCCCTCTTGAAATCCTGGATCTGACACTGTGCAGGGAGTGTGAAAGTACTGGATTACTGATTTCCATTGGTGAAAATCGTACTCATGGAGCAAACACACTAAAACCATGAAATGAATCCAAATATCATGATAATTAACAGGTAGTCCTCAAGGCCGAATGGTCTACGAGTCAATAGCCCATGAGGCCAAAGGCGAGGCCTCAATAAAGGCCCAATAAAGGATAACAAAAATGTTGAACGGCTTTGCATTAAGTAATTTATTTTTGGTTCTTCAAACCAGCGCTTTTCATTACTAAAGGTCTATCACTAGACCACTAGTGGCTCAGCCAATCAGAGGGCTTGATTGGTGATGGACCATTAATGTTTTTTTTTCTAATAGCAAATAGTGTCTATTTATTAACAAACAGTCACTATCACTCAAAACATTCAGAGACAAGAGAGCATTTGTGATACTCGCTGTACTTTTTGTGGAATACAATGAATGTTCTGATTGAGTGATAGCTATTAATTTTAAAAACACGATAATACTTTTTAATGACATGTTTCGGCTTGACTTTAGCCATCTTCAGAATGAGGTAA
>JAABNW020045675.1:0-10335 GCA_015164035.2 Radianthus crispa
TTCCCATGTTGTGCCTCACCCACACATCCAGTACCCATTCTCCAAAACCAACCCATTTCTCTGCAGTACAAGGCTCATCAGCACCAAAAGCCCCCTGGGCACGAGTTCACCCTGGTCACAGGGTCTAGTTTGCATTACAATATGAAAACCATCATGGCGTCTATCGTGAATATCACCTATTACATTAATATTTCTACACTCGGCCCCAGTCCCTTTTTGAATTTCGGAAAGGGCAATTGAGAATCAGGCTAATTAAGTTTTCCCTATGTTTAGCTCATTTTACGCCCCCCTCCTGATAATCATTACACAGTCCCTTAGGACTAGCGTTTTGTGATTAGAAATATGAAGTTCGTAAAAGGGAACATAGATAGAAGAAAAGGCAGCAACGCGTGTCATATTTGTAAACTAAAGCTTAAAGATGTGAAAATATGCGCAACAAATCGTGCTACTTGTCGTGCAACACTGTTGCGTTGCAAGCCGCAGAGCGATGTTCGTATTTCCACCCACCTCAACTCGCAATAACGCGACACGAATCGTTGTTGCAAGCTCGCGAAAATATGCAACACATTTTTGGAACCTGCAATTTGAATTTTTGTTGCGTTGCAAGTTGTCAGGTGGGTGGAAATACGAGCAATTGAACATCGCTCGAGATCGCTCTGCAACTTGCAACGCAACAGTGTTGCACGACAAGTAGTACGATTGTGGTGTGCAAATGGACAAAACAGCTAGTCCATCAACGTCTACAAACCTTTCAAGCCCTAGCCCTGACCCACGAATTCTTCATGATAGGGTATCAAATTTTAAAGAGAGAGCTGGAGAAATGCAATAGGAAGACAAAAACTGAAGAAGGCAAGGTTCAGAACGGAAGTTCAAATTGGAATTACATCGAAAATGACTTATAAAAAAGAAGATAGCGAGTCTGGGAGGTATTGTAGAAGTAAATGGCAATACCTGAGAAGAACCTGCTTGAAGTGCTATGCAGGGAGTAAAGAAAAATGACAAATGGGAAAAGAAAAATGACAGAGAAACGAGAAAAACTCTAAGGATTGTTTGTTGGGTTCCCTGTGTTTGGGGGCGTGTGTGGAGGAGTGCCATACCCATAATCCTATTAGTGCATGTGCAACGTGGATCAAATCGAATGTCGATATATATCAAATCAACTTGTACTAAATCTATCTCTTTTGAACCACTAAATTTCTCCAAAAACCTGCAAAATGGTACGTGTTTATGATCTTAATAAGTTCTGCTGTTTGATTTTTGTCATGAAATATTATTTTTATATCTCGTATTTATTTTTTCGCTCACGCTCAGACGACATACACAGACAAAGGCGAAAAGGTACGAGAAACAACACCACCTACATGAAAGCTGTGATGTTCTTCTTGCTTTGTTATTTTTCAATTCAGTATTTGATCTGATGCGTGATTTATGACTTTCGTAGCCAAAAGTTGGAAAGATGGTTGCTTTTGATCATGTTACTCTTTGGGTTGGAAATGCTAAGCAGGTTGGTACTATGAACAAAACAATTGATCTTAGCTTGCTACAGAAAGAGATGCACTACAAACAGTAGCACATAGAGACGCAAGGGGACTGCTAAATCATGAGAACAAACAGAACTTTCTCTGCTAAATCATGTGACAGAAGTGCTACCATTCTTTTCGTGATTCAACTCACGTTTTCTCCAGCGTGTTTGTTACAGTGGTTCGTAAATATATTTCGTTGTGGAATTTTGCATGAATCTGGTTACAAACATATGATCTTTCATATCTTTTTAAGGGATTAGAAAGCTTAGTTTCAATGCAGTTCAAATGCTATTCAGTTATTTTTATTTATACGTTTTTGTAATTTTTCAATGAATTTCATTTTCCTATTGATTTGTTTGTTTGTTTATTTGTTTGTTTTACTATTTTTTCTTATATATTTAACCTAACTAGGCATTGAACACGCAGGATTGTAGTAATCAGGCTTGATCCTTAGCTTGAAAACAATAGACTGTTTTGATGTGATGTCATTATGAAAGGGCAAGTTTTTCTGTCCATATAGGCAGCATCATACTATTGCACACGCATGGGGTTTGAACCAATGGCCTACAAGGGACTGGAGACTGGTTCAAGAGAGGAAGTTGCTCATGTGGTCAGACAAGAGAAGGTTAGTCTATCGTCTTTAATCATTTTTGAAATTCAAAAAGGATCGTTAGCTTAATGTTTTACATTTGGGACCATTCATTTACCAGGGGGGAGGGGGGTGGACATTAATATAGATCAGGCTCAAAGGGGGCCCAGGCAAACAGATTAAGTCAAGAGAGGGAAGTTATCTATTCAACTTCATTAACTATGGGATAGGCTTCTTTTACACCAACAGAAAGGGAGGGGCCACACTTTTTGTAAGGGCTACCAAGGAAAATGTACCACCACTACCCCCTTGGTAAGAAATGAACGGTCCCTAATATGCCATGTGTGATTAGCTGAGCTAAGCTAAAAATATTCAGCCAAAACACAATGTTCACTAATTTTTTCCTCACTTGCCTTTTTTAAGGCTTGTAGAGCTGACAAGTTCATTGTCATTTAATATGCTTTAGTAGTATTCAACCTCCAATGTTTTCATCAATGGCTAAACTATACAGCCCATTGGTGATTGGTTCTCACATTTTACTAGCTCAGAGGCAATTTATATCTTCTCATGAACTAGTACTAAGTTTAAAACATGGGTTATGCACCAGAAAACATGTCCTGTAGCTTGATGTCTGTTCCCATCCTCACCATTTACAAGTAAAGTGAGATTCACATGATAACTTTTATTTGTTTTATTGTTTCAGATTGTCTTTGTTCTGAAGTCTGCTCTGGTGCCCAACAATAAACTTACTGAGGGTAAGTCATTAACACTACTATATATCATGCATCATAATATTGGTATCAGTGTTATTTAAGCATAATATACACTGAAACCAGTCTTAGTCAAGACTAGGGCATTGGCTTCGTGTCATCTTGATATATCTTGATAATAGACCTTTTTCCAAAATGGTGGCGAAGAATTTGCATTCATATAAATTCAACTTCATGGAAAACCAATACCAGCACCAAAATGATCACCTCAAATTTAGCATATTCTGGAAAGTTTCAAGGTGTTAGGTGTTATGTCCTTGGAGTAATATTTTTTTGAAAATTTGCCAAAATAACAGGGAAATGTATGGCTAAATTCAAGGTGCTCTTTCTAGTGCTGATACTCCTTTTTCATTTCAGTTGATTTAAATTTTTGGCCGCCATTTCAGAAAAAGGTCTATACAGGGAGTATGATTCCCCAACTGATTGAGGGAGGGGAGTGTGCAGTAGCAGAAGCAAGTTTAATGTCACATGACCTTATTACACTAATTCATGGTTACTGTGGCCCAAGGTCAGCCTCAATATCTTGTAATATATTCTTCAGAATTTGCAACAGTCCACTGAAATGTTAGGAATAGACACCGCACGAACAATAGAGAGGAAATTAAAATATTCCACAGACTGCAATCAAATCTTAAAGAATATATTATTTGAGGGATATAAAATGGCGTGCATGTCTATATTGTGTAATATAAACACGCTGGGAGCTGTAGAGCAAGAGAGAAGCCCTAGAGAAACACGAGGCGTAACTGAGTGTTTCTTTGACTTCTAAGTGCTCTACAGCTCCCAGGGTGTTCACAGAATATAGACACGTGCAGATGTTTTATATTCTTTTTATAAAATATTTTTGAACTTTTGTATGATAATATATGCTGAGCGTGTCTCTGTCCTCTGATATAAACATGGTCGGTAGCCAATCAGAGCATGCATAGTATTTCAAATATTTTATAATAGTATTGAGGCTGACCTTGAGTGACAGTAGCCTTGAACTGGCATATTTGTGCATGTTTATTTCAGAAATGGGCAAGCACCTAACCATTCATGGTGATGGTGTAAAAGATATAGCCTTTGAAGTTGAAGATTGTATTGGTTTGTACAAGGTTAGAATATGCAAAGTATTGGCTAATTATTATGCCTATTAATGACAACTAACATCTTAGTTACTGGCCAGTACTGCCACCTTACCAACCATGTGCAAACACCTTACTGACACCTTACCAACCATGTGCAAACACCTTACTGACACCTTAGCAACCATGTGCAAACACCTTACTGACACCTTGCCAACCATGTGCAAACACCTTACTGCCACCTTACCAACCATGTGCAAACACCTTACTGACACCTTAGCAACCTGTAACACCACTTTACTAACATCTTATGAACCATAAAAAATGGTTTGAAATGATTAAATACTTATTTGTCTTCTTAAACTGTGAGATATGGATTTTCTTTAGGAATCTGTAAGGCGAGGGGCAAAGTCAGTACACGAACCTTGGCAAGAAAGTGATGATAATGGCACTGTTACCTTTGCCACTGTTCAGACAGTAAGTACATCTAAAAACAACCATATTGGCACATTTTTTTCTTGTATATTTCACTTCACTTCTCTTCCATTCCATTCTTTCCTTTTTTTTCATTTTCCCTTTCTTTCCTTCATCTTGCTTTGCTTTGCTTTGCTTTCCTTTTCATTTCATTCCATTCCCAAATCAGTCAGTATATTCAACTTACCCTTACTTATACCCACACACTAAAACAAACAAACAAACAATAAACATTACCCATTTATTTTAGTATGGTGATGTGACACACACTTTTGTTGAGAGAAAGAACTACACGGGACTCTTCCTTCCTGGCTATAAACCTCCTCTGCATCAAGACAAACTTCTTGCCAAACTGTAAGTACCACAAAAAGTACCCCCAGGGTCTCAACCCTTTAAAGAATGAGATCTCTGAATTTCCCTGCAGAATACTAGCTGATGCCATCAGGTATCCCGCTAGCTTAGAAAAGGAGTGCTAGTGCAGACTTCATACTTCAAAGAATATGTACAGCTATACTAGCAGTCCGCTATTGGTCCAGGTACGGGAACTACCAGAACGAGAATCTATTACATACAGTTGACTATTCCGTAACCAACCACCCTTGAGGTCAGGCAAACGCTTACAGGAGATTTAACACAGGAAGCCCACACAATGAGAATCCCAAATGATTAAGCTTCATAGGCACTTAAACTAAATACAAAGAACTATAATTGTTGCTTTAATAGGCAGGTGTAACTACGTCACTATCATTATTCTATTATCTTGAATTGCTTATCAAATAACATAAACCACAGAAGCTAATTATGCATAAGTTTTACACGAAACAACAAAGTTGATTGGTATTAATAATTTCCCTTAAACACTGCATTTAAATCGCTTACTTTGTGTATGTTGGTGGCAAACAAGAGAAATTGCAGAGGGTAGCAAGCTGGTTGCAATTATGGTTGAACACGTGTAGAGAAATGAAAGGTGGAATCAAGTTTTAACATAAATCGTTTACTAATTTGTTAATCATTAAATTGGGTTTAGGTTATTATACTATGTATAACAAACAGTAAATGTGCTTCAGTTTAAATTGTCCTGTAGATTGAGGATCGAAAAGACAAGTGAAGGAATAGACAATTTTTTTTGTTCTAGATGAAATTTTTTTGTTTGAATCCCTGTTCAATATTGAAAACTCCAAAGGAATTAGAGATTGAAACATCAACCCTTTTCGGTACAACTATGAAACAAAAAAGTGGCATGTACTTTTCGTTTCAAAAAGACAAGTCGCTGACATGTCATAGTACAATGTGATTGTGGTGTTATTTCAGGCCTCCAAGTAAATTGCGTTTTATTGACCACATTGTTGGGAATCAGCCTGATGAACAAATGGCTTCAACTGCAGACTGGTGAGTATGCTCACATTTGATGGGTTTAACTTCATGTCATTAATTAGTATGTCCCATGGAAAATTAATGGCTTTTATATATCATAGACAACCAAACAATAGCAGCCATATGTTGGTGTTAAACGTTGCTAATCAGATACCAACATGGTCGCATGTGTATGCTGTGCACTTTACCTGGTAGACATTGGTGACCATGTTTTTTGAGTGGCCCGTTAGTGCAAAACACAAACACAAACACAAAAGTCAAAACACAAACACAAAGTCAAAACACAAACACAAAAGTTGGAGTCAACTGGGCTCCATAGTGAGTTTGTGTTTTTGACTTTTGCGTTTGTGTTTTTGCTTTTGCGTTTGTGTTTTGCACTTATGGGCCATCGTTATAGTAATCTTTAAAGAGTTCAATGTATCACCAACATGAAACAGCCATAAAGTGCTTACAGAGATAAATGGAAAGTTTTCAATTAATTTGACAGCATGTAATGTGTTCATTGTTCATATTTCACTTTGTATTGTTTTAATATTTTTCAGGTACGAGAAGACCTTGCAGTTCCACAGGTTTTGGTCTGTTGATGATAAACAGGTGTGTTGCTTAGGATAAAAGAGAGACATCCATTTGATTGATCCTCCATTCCTTTCATCCTAGCTCCTGGTCTCCCTCTCTTTTTCCCTCTTTCTTCTTTTTCCTTTGAGAAGCACAGATGGCACAGCAGTTAAAGAACACTCGCCTGCCACCAAGGTGTGATCTGGGTGTGATTCTTGGACTAGACCATGTATAGTGATATACAACTAGAGTTGTTTGTTGGTTCTCTCCTGTGCTTCGATTCCTCCCTCATGATATATTGACCCAAACTGTGATGGCATGGCCAAAGCTTTATAACAATTTTCTCCTTCATCTTTTAGATCCTTCCATCCATCTCTCACTTCCTACCTCCCTCTTTCTCCGCATCATACTTTCAATTGCACTAAAAGTAAGTTCCTTCCCTTGCACCCTTCAGATACACACCCAATACAGTGCACTGCGGTCTATTGTCGTCACCAACTATGAAGAAACCATCAAGATGCCTATCAATGAACCTGCTCCTGGTAAAAGAAAGAGCCAAATTCAGGTTTGTCTTTGTAAGGAACACAATATCTTTTACTGGGTTTCAAGTATTTTGAAGCTGAAATGGCTATCCGAATTTATATCCCAACTATATTGCAGATTGGTATCCTGCAGTATCCCTCAGGCAAAACCCCCCAGGCCATCTGAGGTGATATCCATCCTGTTGTTGGGATATAGAATAAATAAACACCTTGGCTCACTGGAATATCGGCTGCTAATTTCCTTGGATGGGAAATGATCCTCAAAATATCACACTTGCCTTCAAAGTTTTCCTTTTAAGCCAAATGTTCTTTTTAAATTTATAACAGTACGTTTTTATGGAATGAGGTCCCTCATCAAAGAGCACAAATTAATTCAATCTTTTTTCGGACCATTTTTCATCCTTGGACATTATCAGCCGATATCCCATTTGCAAGGAGGAGTTTATTCAGTTTATTCAGAAAATAATAAACTTGATGAATGACATTATTGCAAAGATGTTCAATTGTTTTCTAGGAATATATAGACTACTATGGAAGTGCGGGAGTACAGCATATTGCATTGAACACTTTGGATATCATCACAACAGTAAGTTGGCTCTATCTTATTTTACACACTCTCTCATCCTCATGCAGTTAGTGGTTGAAAGTTCACAATATTTGTTGCATAGCAACTGGTAGATTGCCCCTTCCACCTGCCCCAACCCCCTTGCTAATTTGCATAGTTTACCTCCTCAACAATCCTGGACAGTTGTTTTCATTCGCTTATCAAAAACAGCTCATCAGCAGAAAATGATAGACAGTTGTAGACTCCAAACAATTCAAACAGGCCACTCAGGGCTCAAAATAGCAGCCTGCCAATGGCCAAAAGACAGGCCTTATTTAATATTTGGCAGCCCAAAAAGAAAATGGACTGCCAAAAGAAAAAGAAAATGGCAAGTGAAAATTTGTTTCAACTGTCAAAAAACAAAAGCTGTGGCAGGTCATTTTTCCCCTATTTCAAGCCCTGCCACTACTCCCATGGGAAATGATTTAATGATATGCATGAATATAAAACAAGCAGCCTCCAATCAACCCATTGTCATTTGCTCAAACCGGTGCTTTAATGAAGACCAGTGATCCTGGTAAAACCTGCTGGTAGTTAAGGGTTAAAGGGGGGAGGGGTGGGCAAGTGTAATAGAATATAATGTATTGTATGCCTTAGATCAAGTGAGAGCATTAGTTTGGCAAATGTATGTGCATCTCTTTGAATTACCCCACCCACCACATGAGAACAATGACTTTTCTATTGTTGCCCATTCTTTTAAAATCCTCGATCCGTGAGACATTAGCTGGTTTCTGGATAGACTACAAAGTGAAATCAGAGGAACCATGTCACTTCAAATTCAGGCTATTTTTAGTAACCGGATGCAGTTTAATTTTTGCCTCACCCTACTCTCCCCTTGCAAACATTCCGCCACCCATTCCCAGGCGTCAAAAATTGACTGGCGAATCACTGCGCAACCTGCCCCCGTGCGTCATAATTTTACACTTCCGACCAAAACAAATGAAAGGATTTGACACCATTTCTGTGTTCAATTGGAGTAAGACCATGGAAAAGTCACCTCATTTTGTTTTTAAA
The DNA here is from genome assembly GCA_015164035.2 of Radianthus crispa. NCBI lineage: Eukaryota > Metazoa > Cnidaria > Anthozoa > Actiniaria > Stichodactylidae > Radianthus > Radianthus crispa. The sequence goes on from JAABNW020045675.1 coordinate 8,513, forward strand.
AACCCAAAGCCCAAAAAGGTGAAAAAATGTCCGGAAAATGTTTGAAAAAGCAATTTTTGACGCGCGGGAGTAGGGTGCGGAATTTTGCGCTAGTCGAATTTTGACGCGCGAGAGTAGAGTGAGGCGGAAATTAAACTGCATCCGGTTACTAAAAGTATCCCGAATGTGAATTCACGTGGCGCGCGCGGTAATACGAAGTATCCCTCTCTTAATTCTGCTCTCTTGGTTTTTCAAATGAACTATTCTGCAGGTGGCCAATTTGAAGGAACGAGGAATGATGTTCTTGTCCATTCCTGATGCTTACTATGATAACTTGAGAGAACGGCTCAAGACAGCCAGCATCACTGTCAAAGAGTCCTTGGATGTGGTGAGTTTTATTCACTCATTTGTTTATCCAATTGTTTGTTTTTTTATCTTGTTTGTGCATTCCAACCATCCACAATAATAATAATAATAATAATTTTATTAACTTATATTGCGCAAGTATCAATGTAAATTTTCACTTGCGCATTACAACATTCACAATATAAGATAAGAATAATTAGAAATAAAATGATATAATATATAAAAACTACAGGTATAAATATAAAATAATATCCACCTATAGTATCCCTTTGGTACACATCTAAAGGCCCTGTTACACTACGCAATTTTCTCAGCAACTTGTCTCGCAATGGTTCAAAATATAATTTTGCAAGTTGCCGAGGTTGGGTGTTACACTGCACAGCGATCTCGGCAAACTGTAACATTTCTGGCCTCCATCTTTGATACAGTAAGTCTCGTACTCAGAGGTCCTCAAAAGAGTTGTACACATGCGCTTTAGCATAATATACCTCAAACTTGCGAGACAAGTTGCTGGAGAGGTGATACACTGTGGTATTGCAAGTTGCTGCGAATCCGTTGCGAAAAGTAGACTTGAGTTCTACTTCAGTTCGTGCTACGCTACGCGCAACAAAAAAATTACGAGACAGCTCCTGTTACCCTGTGGAATTGCCTAGCAACTTGTCTTGCAGCCGCCGTTGCGAGACAAGCTGCTGAGAAAATTGCACAGTGTAACAGGACCTTAACATTCCACCCCAAGTGTATATTGATACACTTGATGGCTGGTCTCCACAAAAACAGTTGGTTTGCCTTCCTGGGAATCTCAATGTTGAGATTCGAGGTAAACAAGACTAACTGGGATCAATATCTATCTATCTATGTATCTATCTATGTATGTATAGTAGAAAGTATTCTTTGATGTCTGAGGCGTGTTTGTAAAGTTTTCAAAGTTTTTGGAATTGACAATCGTAGAAATTGCACATCGTGTCACTTCTAATATATTAATTTGCTTCATTTTTCATTTTCTTTCTAAAGTTGAAATATTTTACATATAATCAATGCTATGAAATTTCAGTTACTCTGTGAAAAACATTTCATAGTATTAATGCTATGAAATTTCAGTTACTCTGTGAAAAACATTTCATAGTATTAATGCTATGAAATTTCAGTTACTCTGTGAAAAACATTTCATGGTATTATCAATGCTATGAAATTTCAGTTACCCTGTAAAAGATATTTCATAGGGCATCTGAGAAATTTCATAGCGTGGCATGGGTGGCGTACGCTGTTAACGCGTCGTCTTTCACTGCTGTGGTCTAGCGGTCTAGGGGTCGCTGGTTAGAGCCCCGCTGAAGCCAGATGTGAATTGAGTTTGTTTGATATGTTGTTCTCTCCCTTGCCACGAGGGTTTTTCACCGGGTTTTTCACTCGAGAAGCTGGAAACCACTCCGCTACGCGTCGTGGTTTCCTACGCTCCTCTCGTGTTCTCTCAACATCCCGCG
>JAABNW020045897.1:0-10331 GCA_015164035.2 Radianthus crispa
GCGCAACTGAACACAAAGGGCAGAATGGAATCGGTAGTCATGTCAAAGAACCACAAACTAAAGGGAATGGAGTACAAAATGGTGCTAGTTACCATGAGAAGAACGATAGTGATGGAACCACTGCTGTACAAGATGGCGGCACTAGTGATGAATCACCGATCCCTTTGGAACCGGCCGACTCGTTTTGTACGACGAAGGCTAACTCTTCTGTCAAGATAACAATGGGAGATGATGAAAGTACTAAACTTGTTCCAATCACTGTGATTCGAATGCTGGAAAACACGGTTAAAGTATCCGCAAACCGAATCGCACTTGGCGTAAAGAGAGAAGGAAAATGGCGAAATTGGACTTACTCGGAATACTATGAGGCAGTTCGGACTGCAGCCAAGTCCTTTATCAAGGTAATGTGCAGTACAGAAATCTTTTGTACCTGTGGGTGACATCTTTACACTAGGAAACCATCCATTGTAAATGTATATGCTAAAGTGGTTAGAGATATCATGATTTTACTCAAGAAGGTATAATATATTTGAATATGATTATTCTAAACTCAAGAGATAATGTTCTTCGCTTTTAGTTTGTAATAATTCATATTTGAATTTATTGTCTTTAGAATATCGTTCCACGTGTGATCGTGTTTGTTATCCCAAAAATTTTTCTCACACGTAAATGTTGAGTAACCAATTTTATTGCTACGTGTTCGTGACCAAATAAAGGACTTATAACATGATTGATTGTTAATATAACTGCATGAATATTCATATAGATTCTATGGAGACAATATTGATAATTCTTGGTTTTTACATGACGTCATTAAAATGTTAATATCTAAAGTATGCATCCTACAAAAAACTAGACGCTCTAGGAGCTTGTACTTGTGCAAAGGTTATTAGAAGCCAATGTTGAATGATATGAACTGTTTACATACATTTATTATCACGAAAAACTGCACAGTGAATGTCTTTATATTAAGACACTTCCTCCAAAAATAATAATAATAATAATAATAAACATTTCTACAGTGTCTGTATCCAAATCTGTTCTAGGTGCTTTAAAAAATAGAAAAACACACTGTGGTAAGCTGTGAGCTTTGGGTGGCACCTGCAGGTGCCACTACACAACCCATACCATAGAAGAAAAATACATGAATAACTTGCACTAAAACAAGATGCACAAATCCAATTAATAAACAATGAGCCATGACAAAGATAGGGTCAGACTGTGTTGTGTCAGTTTACAATCCCCTAAAAAATGAAATAAAATATTGTGTTACTATATAAGACCCTAAAATTCAGTTTTAACCTTTTAGAAGGATGTACTTGATGTATGAATAGCATTGATGGAAAGTAATTTTGTAGATCTGCTATCTTTGATAGATGTAATGATTCACATGATCAGTTTGCTCAAAAGTCATGTGAATTCTAGCCTCCCCTCCCCTAGAGCTGTTTTGCAAGCTATGTGAATTCATGACACAGCAATAGATAGACTAATACAGAACCAAAATCTAAACTCGTTCCAGCCTTACCTCAGGGCACAAGTACAAATTGTAGAATATGTTTTAGGAATGAATGATGTAAGATACAGGAACAGTTTCAAGTCATTTTGTTATTTGGTTTCTGAGTTATGAAGCTTGAATTTGTGTCACGCAGTGTGATCACATGGATAAAACTTAGAATACCCTGCAAATGATATTCATGATATTAATTCTATTTTGTTTCTGATGTATGGATGTGTCATTCTCAAAAGATGAATATCATGCATATTATTTGCAGGGTATTCTAAAGTTGCTTGCGGGTATTGCAAATTTCATAATACATTATTTGACCATGTTGAAGCTTATTGTAATGTCACCTTGCAATAAGATGTTGCAATAATTTGCTGCTAGTGAGAACATAACAAAGTTTCTTATTTTGATCCACAGCTGGGTCTGGAACCTTATCATGGAGTTGGTATTATTGGGTTTAATTCACCTGAGTGGGTGATATCTGATCTAGGTGCTATATGTGCAGGGTATGTTGATTGACTGTATATTCCAAGCTATTGTTGACTTAACATTCACTGGAGCACTGCCAGCATTGAGTGTCAAGGATGAAAGAACTACAAACAAATAAATTTATACTGGATTTATGCATCAGTGCTACAGTAAAGAGCATGTCAGTAATTTGTTATTAAAGAACCATTACAGAATACTTGCAGCACAACTAATTCAAAGTGCAACTAACCCTTTCAGGATGTCTTTTTGACATGAAAGCCCTTTGAAAATAAGTGAGAATGGCATTTTTCATTCGATGATATCTATTTTCCTTGCTGAGATATTTCACATTGAAGTTTGAAATTGATGACGTCATCAGAGGGAGCCAGGAGAAGCACAAACCATAAAAGAAAGAATATCTTCCTGAAAATTTGCTGAAATCTGTTAAAACTCTTCATGTATATTGTATAAGGGATAACAAACATCTTGATGCATTTTATAGTGTTGCTATGGAAACTACTTAGTAAGTAGGCTCTTCTCAATAAAAAACCAAATATTTTTCAGCTGTGGTGTAGGTCAGCTGTAGTAAACAAAGCCAGAAATTGAAGATTTATAGTTTTTCCTTGAGAGGAGCCTGGTTATTAAGTAGTTTTCATGGCAACACTTTAAAACACATTAAGATGTTTCTTATCCCTGGTACATTATATATTCTGTGGTTTGTGTTGCCTCTGATGACGTTATCAAGTTCAAACTTCAATATGAAATATCTCAGCAAAATGGTTTGCCGTAGGATGGGAAGGGGGGTAACACCATTATACATTTTCAAACGATTTCAAAAGTCAAATTCCAACTCTTGGGAATCCGATTCACAGACCTCGACAAACTTCAATGTGAAATATCTCAGCAAGCAAAATAGATATCATCGAATGGAAAATGGTATTCTTAGTTATTTTCAAAGGGGTTTCATTTCAAAAAGACATCCTGAAAGGGTTAGTTGCACTTTAAATTAGTTGTGCTGCAAGTACTCTGTAATGGTTCTTTAATAACAAATTACTGACATGCTCTTTACTGTAGCACTGATGCTTTCACATTAAAAAGAGATCCTGAAAGGGTTAGTCGCACTTTAACTTTCTTTATGCAATGAAGCTCCAATCAGTTATTTGGATTCTGCTCAGTCAGCTGGTCCAGCCATATCTATTATAGCCTGGCTGAATAATTATGGCATTTGAATCATGCGGATGTACTTGCATAATATGGCTGAATATATTAGGGGAGTTCAGATGGCGCAGCGGTGAGAGCACTCGCCTTTCACCACTGTGGTCCCGGGTTTGTGAGTTGTGTTTGTTGGTTCTCTCCTGTGCTTCGAGGGTTTTTCTCCGGGTTCTCCAGTTTTCCTCCCTCCATAAAAATCAACTTCTGAATTCCAATTCGACCATAGAACGAAGGCCACAGGTTTGTTAGCCCCTGGCTATTAAGTGCTACCCTCGTAAACCAAAGGTCTTTATTTATAATTATGAACAAATTCCTTTTTTTAGTATGACTCGTGTAAAGTATGTGATCTGAAATTAGCCCAAGGGATTCTTTGATTAAACAACCCCAACCAATTAATGAAACACTTTGCTGTTTGAATTTTGACAGTTGAATTCCATTTAGTTTGTTTGGTTTCCTTAGATTAGTCACATGAGGAATGTGGTTTTTAGAAGTAATATAAAGTTAAATTACTTGATTGCTTCTTTCAGTGGTCTTGCTGTAGGCATCTACACAACCAATTCCCCTGAGGCTTGTCACTTTGTTGTAAGTGACTCCAAGTGCAATATTGTTGTTGTTGAAAACAAGATCCAGCTTGATAAGATCCTAAAGGTGAGTCCTGCTCTTTGTTCAAGTCATCGGTAGGATGTTACATGGTTATCACTTGAGTAAGAAACGAGACAGTTTTGAGATGCACATTTCTACATCAAAAGGACAAATGTTGTTGTTGGCAACATTTTGAATTTATTGCATTGATCTACCAAACTTGGGCTCAGGTTACCAACCATCAGGTTTAATTTCCTTGAGTCAAACAATGGCAGTCTACGTAACAATCTAACAACATTGCACCTAACAACATTGCATTGTATTTTTGATTTTGCTGTTTCTTACTCAAGTGATAAGCTTAGTAATATAGTGATTGCTGATCGTGGTTTTATTTGTTAGGTATGGGACAGACTTCCTCATTTGAAAGCTGTTATACAGTATACTGGTACAGTAGAGGAGAAAAGATCAAATGTATATGATGTAAGTTAGCATCTTTTCCTATACTTTATATTTAGCCCATAGCTTCATTTCTAGTCTTGTTGTATCAGGCACTTGTGATGACATTTTTCCATGATTTATTGAAATAAAGTGCCACAAGTGAAGTTGTTACATCTGTGAATTAGCTTAGGAAAACTAAATCCTAAGTGTCATGTATACTTAGTGTTAAGATTTCTTGTCTTGCTTAGTAACTCAGTTCTGCATTGTTTCTAGTGGAATGAATTCTTAGAAGCAGGAAAGGATGTCAGTGAGGCTGCATTACAAGAGGTTATCAACGGACTGAAACCCAACAAATGTTGCACCCTGATTTACACAGTAAGATTAGTCATTGACATTAGATGCTGCTTTTGTGTTCTCTATCAAAAGTAATCAAACAGAGTTTGGTATGAAATTTTACGACTTGATTACCTACCAAAATATAGTTTAAAACTGTATACCGGGTGATAACTAGCAGTAAGCTAGTATGAGCTGAGTCAGTGTTTCATAGTTAAAAAGTACTAAGTTAGAATTAATAGCAAGTACTTGTAAACTTTCTGTTAACATCACGTATTGTGTTACAGAGTGGAACAACAGGAAATCCAAAAGGAGTAATGTTATCACATGATAATGTGAGTATCATGTTAGTAATTTTGAGTCTTGTTAGGATGTAGTCAGTCATAGTATACTGTGTGTTGTGGATGTATAAACTGGCATTTTCAACATATTAGATGACATGGACAGCAAAGATGGCATGTGAACATGTACATGCTGGTCAGAAGGGAGAAGAACATGTGGTCAGTTATCTACCTCTAAGTCACATTGCTGCACAGGTTTGTGAGATAATTATTAATATTCATACTAATATGTTGGGTGTTTATTAGTAATCCCTAAATGTTTTTCATCTTACAGCAAACAGATATCATGATGCCCATGTATTGTAAAGGAACACTTTGGTTTGCTCAGCCAGATGCTCTCAAGGTATGTAACAATATATAATTACCCTAATGCACTTGTTACCTCTAATATTATTATTATGAATAAAAGAAATCTAATCATTGTCATCATCAGGGTTCACTTGTCACAACACTAAAAGAAACAAGACCTACCTTGATTCTAGGAGTTCCAAGGTAAATAGAAACCTTGCACAGTAGTAAATAATAATAATAATTTAATAATATAGCAACAAAAATACCGTTACAAAATGTGGAAGTCTCTTTGTATTACACAAGGCAGTATCAATTGTCAAATACCAGAAACAATATATAGAATTTTTGTTCGTGCTTCCAGTGGAAGGTCCGAGCTATAAATTGGGCTTTGTTATTTTTTTATTTGCCTTCAGTCACAAAAACGTAGTCTGGTGCTCACAGCACATGCGTCGATTGACAATATCACATGGCGATGATGGTGATGTGAAAGTGGAGCTTTGTGCACTCACATACTTGAGAAATACTGCATATATTTTAATATTTCTATGAATAATTGAGAAAAATTTTCTGCAAAAGTGTCAAGCTATCATCTGTAAAGTTCCTTGCACTTCATTCTCGGACTACGAAGAATTTCAAAGACAAGAAAGACACTGGATCTCTTTACCATATTGGTTCACAAAAAGCTCTGTATAAGCGGCAAGATATAGGAATCAAGTTCCCTCTTCCCACAAACATTACAAGCCATGTTTTTCAAGGAGAAATTACTGTTGCTGTTGTTATTTGCAAGGCTGATCGATAAATTGAACTGTGAAGAATTTCAAAGCTGAGAAAGACACTGAATCTCTTCACCATGGTAGCTCCGTATAAGCGGCAAGATAAGAATCAAAATAATTCCCAGCTTCTCACAAATATTACGCTAATAAGCCATATTTTCAAGGAGAACTCACTTTTGCTGTTGTTATTCACAAGGTTCCCCAGATCGGCAATTGCAAAAGGGAAAAGAAAAAGGAGACTCTGCTAGCGGGGAATTCACAACCCTGATCGATAATAAATAATGTTGTAGACCTCTCTAAGAATATTTTTGTCCCAACTGGATTTTTGGTGTTATTTATGACTTATTAATTGCTAACAACTCCATTTACTTGTATTATGAATATTATGCATAAACAATCAGCAAAAGGTAATGCAAGAAAGGACATGTTTATTTCAGAGCTTCTACTAGCAGTTGAAGGGGAAAGTGTGATGTTGAATGAAGAGTCAAATGATATTCTTTGTAAAGTAAACTAAAAAAGGCAAAGTTTAGCAAGAACAAATTAAAAATCTATTTCTGATTGTGAAATTTAAAAGACTATTTTGATCAACTGCAGGCTCCAACAAAAGCATTTGATTTTCAAGAGTTGAATGTTGAAAACATGAACATAAGTGCCAGAAGGTCAAAAGGTCAAACATACATGTATTATATTTTCTATTTAAGGAGAGAGAAAAGCAACATCACTCTCCTTTTGTTTTAAAAAAGATAAAGTTTAGACTAAATCTAAGATTGATACTGTAGTTTTGGAAAAGAAAGTACACAAAGGTTTAGAATAAGGGTTGAATTTAAACCAGAAGTCACACAACGTTTTTGGAGTGTTGCATGACGACTCTAAGCAGTGAAGAAAAGTAAAGGTCCTTTCAATTGTTTCATAGATTTCGACTTTTGTCATAGCTAAACAATAAGAGCCTGAGCTCACGCAGCCATGCGTCTAGTTTGTCATGATTTGTTTTTGCTTATTTTCATTTTGCAGAGTCTGGGAAAAGATGATGGAAAAATTGCTAGATGTTGGTTCTAATGTGACAGGCTTAAAACGAAAAATTGCAAACTGGGCAAAGGGAGTTGCACTTCAAGGCAACCAGAATATTGAAGAAGGGTATACTATAACTTGATCATGTGCTTATTTCTTCTTTATACCTAGGCTACTTAATTTCAGTATTATTGTCACATCTTGATGAGTATACTTTGATTTTTCAACAGAAAATCAGTTCCTTTTGGATGGGGACTTGCAATTTCTTTGTTGAAAAAGGTATTCTCAGTTCTTTCTGGAATCCAATATACTGGTAATAGATTAATGAAGGTGTTTGAGTTACTGCACCAAGGAGTAGTGTAAACACCTGTGTAAAATGTGGGCCCATGTATAATATGCACCCCAAGTTAATTTTGTGAAAAATCTAATGGCAAAAAACATCAAGAGAGCTAGACAATCTATGTTTCTTGAAGAAATTGTTTAACTTTTACGAGTCGAACATTCTTGTTGTTACACAACAGTTCATTGGTGTTGGCAGTTTCACAAGTCATTTACATTGCTTTTCTTGTTCTAATAGCATTGACATCTATTTAGTTGTAAAAAATATAAGTCGAAGAAAATGAAGATATTTTTCAAAAATTGGTTAGTTTAGCCACGATTTTAACTTGACTTAACAAGACAAACCTTCTGTAATCGTTGGGAAGGGGCCTTATTAACAAGACTTGGCATGTATAATGCAAATTAGTTTGGTCAAAATAAAAACACCTGCGGCTGTGCACAATGCACTCTTTAGCTAGAATTTGACACATTTTTTAGGGGGAAAGTATCATGCATCATACACAGGCATTTATGGTAGGCATTCTCTTACTCATTATAATGGGGACTTAAATCTTGCTTGAGTAAAATAGTAAACTATATTGTTCGTTATTCCCAGACCAACCTAGCATTTAAATTGATTTCAAATCCTTTTTATCTTACTATGACACCTTGCCCACTGTTGATAAGACTGGTATAGTACACTCAATAGCCAATGTAGGAATCTGCATCCTTACACTGTTTCCACTGCCCTGAAATTAATTCATCTACTGGTAACAGGATGTATAATCAGTGATAACTGTCTCCTTCCTCATGTCACAGACAAGTGGTGTAGTTGTGAACCGGAGTTTGCCAGATTAACCACTTAAAGAGTCGTGTTATATAGGTTGGTTGTTTTCTTTATTGGGAGTAAACTAACCATCCTGATTACAGGTTTGATGAGCACTTGTGGTCGTAATAGCTAAAGAACAAATAGTATATTCTGGACTCCGTGTATATGAGAAACTAGTTCTGTCTCTTCTCCATACCGGTATGTTGTAGCTGTGCTAGCAGCTCTGTTCAATTTCTGAGATGGCAACTACCTCCTGAAGCTGACTGAATGTGTTACTAGATATTGGCAACAAACAATCCTAAATTCCTTACCTATGAAAAGTACAAAAAAAAATAAAGGAAAAAAGGGATAAATGGCAAGTAATTACTTTTTGGCTATCTTGCAATTATTATATCCACATGGATGGAAAATGTCATGCACAACTTGTTATGGCTCCACCCCATACATTCTCTTTAACGACTTTCCACAACGCTTGCATGAAAACGTATAAACCACACCCTATATGCACCAGCCCCCGTCGTTAAATGTTGACCAGTCCCTAAGAAGTAAATTTTTATTATTTTCAAATGATTTTTATACAGAGTTTTACCCAAAATCTACCATCTCTGTTGCTAATTGCTGTTTTTTTAGGCAGTCTTAATGCCGGCTAAATGTAAATTATAATCACATTTTTCCAGTGGATGTGGACATATTCAAACAATTATTCCACTCAATCTCGTAGGCTATGAGCTCATGTACGTTTCAATTTTGTGGAATAATCGTTAAATATTCTTCAGATTAGTGATTATATTTTGTTAATTTTATAAGAGGTCTGATGAACCTCTGACATCATGACAATGAATGATTAAGTATAACATTTTATAATAGTTCCAATCAGATTTTCCTTTTGCTAATTTTAAAGAACTCAGATTCCCACTGTGCCTACAGCTTTATTGCACATTCTTTGGAAACAAGCATCAGACATTAAGAAGCTTAGACTGAAAGTCATTCTTGGAAAGGAATTATATTATTCTTTGATTTATTCATTTTAGTTTCCTAAATCAAATCAAATCAAATCAAATTTTATTGTGCTCATCAGTTTACAAGAATTTATAAAGAATTTTACAGAAAGTAGAGCAGGTGATAAGAGCACAGCCATAGGTGATAGGGATTGCATTAATGCAGTTCAAAATAGATATTTATGAATATTCTAAATGTTGTATCCATAGTTAATGCACAGGCCTTGAAAACTTCTTTAAAAAAATAATTTTTGATTTTGAAAAGTTGAGGAATATTTTATTCATTTTTTAGTCTTAAACTTCTTAGGTACTGTTTAAAAATTATTTTACAAGTCGAGGTTGTGGTGTAGGGTTACTTGTCATTCAGGAATAACAGTTATTACCTGCTTCATGTAAATGAGATAACAAGCATTGTATTGATATGATCAAGGCCTTGCTAGATCTGGTCTTGCGAGTCTCCATGAACGGAGGACCGACGCATGTGTTAAGTATCAAGCAGAAATTATATCTTCTAGGTAGATAGGCCCTTTGCAGCTTACTAATCACGTGCTGGTTTATTCACCGAGAGCAAATAAATGAACATCATGATTCCCATGGGTGAAACAAACTGGAGAGCAAACAAACTTTTTACGTCCTGTTTCAAGAGGTGACAAAGAAATTGCATTTTGTAACCCACTGCTTACACATCGTTCCATTCAGTACTTCACTAGTGGCTAAAGAAAATCACTGATTTCGAATAAAAACAAAATTTTTGCCCTCCAGTGCAGACACGTGACCGCTAACTGCAAAGGGTCCATCGGTACTCCGAAAGATTGAATACGGTTGCCCTTAAGGTCACAGCTACTAAGAGATTTGAGCATTAAATATGCACTAGTGCTATTACTACTATATACCTATATTAAGCCTACATTTAGAATTATCTATGAAGAAGAATCAATATGTAATGCAATGTGTACTTGTTACTGGCCCAGCCTGTAATTCAGCCTGCCAACTGCAAGGGGTTAGAAGAAACGCATCTATCTATCTATCTAGCCTCACTTGGATGATTCCAAATCAAAAGAATATTATTTTATTGTCTTAACTGTAACAACAGCTATTAATCCCCCCCCCATACTATTGATTGATTGATTGATTGATCTAGCATGAAGAACACTGAAATTGCACATAAAAAAAGACCATTAACTCCTAGAAAAGTCCAGGAATTTTTCCTTCAATTTCTGTGTGAACCATGCAATA
>JAABNW020046230.1:0-10328 GCA_015164035.2 Radianthus crispa
GGCCAAACACTCGTGGTAAAGAGATCACTTTCCCGCCAAAAAAGGTTGTTGACATCACACTTGGTGGGCTTTTTCCAGTACATCAAAAAGTCAATGCTATATTTGGTCAATCATGTGGGGAATTGGACAGCGAGAGAGGGATACATCGTCTTGAGGCGATGCTGTATGCGATAGCTCAAGTAAACAAGAACGACACTTTATTGCCTAATATAACCCTGGGAGCGAACGTTCACGATACGTGTGACCAAGATACCATCGCGTTGGAGGAATCATTGGAATTTGTAACGGAAACTCTTATGAGACGAAACCCAATCAAGTGCCAAGACCCTGAGGGCACCAACACCACGAAATCGAAGATCGTAGCAGGGGTCATAGGGGCTGCTTCGAGCACTGTGTCTATCCAAGTCGCAAACCTCCTACGGTAAAGATAAATAAATAAATGGACGCGTGCGCGCGTGTGTGTGAGAGAGAATGAGAGAGAAATGGGACCAGGAAAGAAGGTGATAATAGAAAGAGACGTGAACCTCCGATAGCGCGGTACACTAACCAAGTAAGCAACGCCAACTCCTGATATTCTTCCTCATATTCATTTTAGGTTATTCAAGATGCCACAAATCAGTTACGCATCAACCAGTCCAGACCTGAGCAACAAATATAAGTATGATTATTTTGTACGGACCGTTCCTCCCGATACTCTTCAGGCGCGCGCGATGGTCGATATCATAGCTGCCCTCAACTGGACTTCCGTGTTTACTGTTCATTCCCATGGCAACTATGCCGAGCGAGGCATGGAGAAATTCCTCAACCTTGCTAAAGCTGCAAACATATGTACAGTGTCTTCTGGTCGGGTGAGCGAGAGTCCGTCTGCAGACGAGTTTGATGTTATTATACGAACGTTTCTTGAGGACGAAAACACGCGCGGTGTTGTGCTTTTCTGTAATGACAACGACGTAAGACACCTGCTTAAGGCAAGTTCTCGCGCGATGGCTGTGGGTAGGTTTATCTGGATTGGAAGTGAATTTTGGGGGACAAGACGACATCCTGTCGAGGGACTTGAGGACGAAGCAGAGGGTGCGATTACCGTGAGGCTAAGATCAGTTCCTGACGAAGGATTTCGCGAATACTTCACGAACCTTACACCAGATAAACATTCTACTATTAATCCATGGTTTAATGAATTCTGGGGGAATCATTTCAATTGTACCATCTCCTCTAACTCATCGAATTGTCCCAAGAATGCCACATTAGGTAATAACATGTATCTTGATGATAAGGTACCTTTTGTTATCGATGCTGTCAGTGCATTCGCTAACGCACTACATAGACTCTATGTTAGCTTGTGTCCTTCTCTAACTGGACTTTGCATGGCCATGAAATCGTCCAACATGGGCGCAAACCTGCTTGGAGCACTGAGGAACACATCCTTTGACGGTGTAAGTGGGAAGATACACTTCGACGTCAATGGCGACTCTCCAGGTCGTTACGACATCTTCAGATTCCTCAAAGGCAATTACATCAAGGTTGCGTCATGGGACGATGCGCTCGTTGATGTATCATCTCTGTTGTTTAAAAAAGACGAGAGCGCAAGTATGATAGAATCATATTGCTCCTTTCCGTGTGGGACGGGGTACTATAGGGAGTTGAAAACAGATAAGTCGTGCTGTTGGACTTGTAAGCCATGCGCAGAAGAGGAGTATGTTCAAGGTTAGTGTTACATAATGTTACTGTTCTGCTCCATGTGGCTTGGGATATTACCAGCTGCCAGGCTTGAATAAGGTGATTGTGTCCAGTTAATCCCGATTCCCTAACTGCATAGCTCTAGTCGCAGTCACGGTACAGAGCAAATCTCGAGCGCGCGATCTCATTGTTGTCCAAAAATGGTTTTGACAAGAACAACTGCTATGCGCTAGCTATTTTGATCGAAAACAAATCGCTATGCAAAAGCCTTGGTGGGTTTTAATTGTGATTTGTCTTTCTTTCAGATTACACAAGATGTGTATCCTGTCCAATTGGCCAAACCCCCACCCCCAACCGCACCGCATGTCGATTACTGGATCTCCGCTACCTCTCCTCTAGTTGGACAATCATGGTCACGTCCATAGCCGGTATTGGCATAGTCTGCACATGTTTAGTTGGGGTGATGTTTGCGCGCTTCAGCGACACCCCACTCGTCAAGGCATCTGGTCGAGAGCTGACCTTCATGCTTCTCTTTGGTCTTCTTCTGTGCTACGCTATCGGAATTTCTCTTGTTCTTCATCCCTCGACACTCGTCTGTTATATTCAAAGAGGTGGGATCGGCTTCTGCGTTTGTGTTTGTTACTCAGCACTTCTTATCAAGACCAACCGCATTGCTAGAATCTTCGAGAAAAGCGAACGTTCTACGAAACCACCGTGCTTCATAAACCCAGGATCACAGCTCGTCATTCTCGCAGGTTTAGTAGGAATCGAAGTCGTTCTCGCAGGAATTGGAATTGGAACTTGGCCACCGAAATCAACCCGAATGTATCCGACCAAAACCGATGTATTATTGACGTGTAATATCCAAAACTACGACCTCATGGTTGCCATGTTGTATAACATGGTGCTCATTTTCCTGTGCACGTGGTATGCGTTCAAAACGCGGAAAACGCCCGCAAACTTCAACGAAGCGCGCTACATCGGTTTTGCCACTTACACCACTTGCGTCATTTGGCTGGCTTTCTTGCCCGTGCAGTTTGGGGTCAATGACAAGGACTACAAAACTATCACTTTAAGTGTTAACATAACCCTCAATGCTACGACTCTCTTACTATGCGTTTTTGGGCCAAAGATCTACATTTTGATATTCAGACCAACGAGAAATATACGAAGCCGCTCCCACACGACTTGGAGGACAGACCAGGAAGGTGTGAATACAGGTAAGCCGAGTTGCCATGATCGTCATCTGCATTGGATGATGGGTGACGATAACGGTATTTGTGAATCAACGTGTGAGAGTTTGTTATAAGAAAGGCCATAGACCACTTTGTATGAAATATCAAACTGGGGTGCCAAAGGGATAAAAAAAATTTTTTAAGAGGGTCCTGATGGGGTAAAATGGGAGCTGGGATTTTGATTAATGATCAAGAAAACAATAGCAAAAATGGGAATGGGATTGAGATTTGAGCAACACAGGCTGGGTTGTGGATTTAGAACTGGGAATTCAATATATTTTGGCTGGGAAAATGGGATTGGATCCCCGCTGGGGGGGGGGGGGAGGTGTTTCAAGCTTTCGCTGTAACAATAATAGAAACTAAATGGGAATAGCTGGTTTTGGGTGGCATTTCATGCATCCATATTTCTGGGGGGGTGGGGGGGTGGGGGTGGCATTCCCACAGTGGAGAAGGGAATGTCACTGAAAAAAATAACAATTCTCTCAATTCCTTATGTGACAAAATTGATGGCTTAGTGATACCCATAGCCAGACTTGAGAAACAGAAAGAAAAATATCCCTTTTTACCACTGAATTCAATGAACTGTTTGCAGCCCAAAAATAATGATCTACTGGTCTTTATTTGAACTATGCACATGACTTGTTTGGGCAACTGAAATGATGTGACATGCAAATCATTGTTTGAACAATGGAATGAACAAGGATTTGCATGTCACACGATCATTTCAGTTGCCTGAACAAGTCATGTGAGGAGTTTGAATAACAAGGATGAGTCGATTGTTATTTTTGGCTGTGAACAGTTCTGTGAGTTCAGAAGTAGTGTGTCCATGGCCTTTACCTATCTTCAGATGCAATTTTGTGTATGTGTGCCTATCAGAGTTTATTTATAATTACAATTAAAGTTTCGTTTATCAAGTTTAATACCTAAATTCACAATGGATTATTGTCTAGTGTGAGTGCATGACAGAGATTAAGGCAGGAGGAACAAAATATAAAATATTTATAGTGTTACTGTTTATAGTGTACTGTAACTATTATCAAATTCTTATTATTACTAATAATTATGATCATATTTAATTATGATATTTTGACAAATTATTTTTAACACTTGCATGTGTCTTGTGCTAATATAAGTTTTTAGTTCAAAATGTACATCTTTCTGTTGCATGGCCAGAATAATGATAAATATGATAACTATCATTGGCACAAAACATTGTGCATTGTAACTTGACTAACTGCTTTGACCAACTTTGTAATCCATGTGTCTTTTGATTGATGTCTGTCAATAAACTGATCAACTATTACCCTCTTCTTTGTGTTGTGTTTTAATACATTGATTATTCTACATATAATATTTCTATATGAAGATTGCTAATGATAACAGTGACCATAATATCGTGCCTAGCCAGTTATGTGCAGCGAGAGGGGCAACCCCCCTCCCCAAAAGTTTGTCAGCATTAGAATTCCACCTGGACTACGGTTGCATCCTTGCCACATACTCTGAAATAATAATTCTTTCATTCAAGCTTAAAATGTTGAATACAGAGCAAAGCTTGATGTTCATACACACACATTTCTTTATCTAAATTCTTGGCTCAGATATTTTGCAAGTACAATGTTCTTGTGAGGATTGGCATGTTCAAGACAAAACTTACAATTTTAACAGTGATTTTATCATTCCAGGACGAATAAAATCTGAAAGTGACCTGATTCAAGTTGAGCTGGGATTTGACAACCCAGTTGGAATCACTTCAGGACGAACAAAATCTGACAGTGATATAAGCCAACTTGAGCTGGGATATGATGTCCCAATAAGAGACAAAATAAAGGAAATTCCCCATACACAAGTTGATTCCGTGTTCTAGCTACAGCACTTGTCTGACCAAATTATTGCAGATTTGATATTATATGCAGACCAATCACTAGTCACAGTTGATTTTATTTGAAAGTGTTGCAGTGTTGATCAATGACTTCCATCCTGGGAGTTAATAAATATTTGAAATTTATACTTTGATCAAAAAATCTTAAAAGTGAACCTTTTTGAAAACTTAAGACTGGTAACATCTCCAACAGACATGCCATTTATGTTAAAATGTTATACTGGAGCATATTTTGTGTAAATATTCTAGGGTGTTAGATGGCTGTGGCACAGTGAGGATTGTTGTTTTAGTGTTACACAGTGTTCCTATCACCCCATCACTACCATACTATCAACTAAAAGATGATCCCGTGACATCTATTTTGTTGACCTATCAACATTAATAAGCCTCTAAATGTCCTACCGGCATTCCCAGTAAACCATATGCAGTTAATGCAATGGCCTACTATCAATGCACTCATCGTATGGACCACCTATGGCCCAACCAAATTGTCAACTTGTGTTGGCAGCCAGCATACAACAAAATGTCTGCCTGATCTGCTTGACAGTAAAGTTCATATTTGGCAATAAATAAAAGATCTTTACTAGGTTTTGGTATCTCTTGCCTGCTAGTCAAGCCATCTTGCTTACTACCATAAACACATTGACAGGACTTTAGCCTAATTTACTCTACTGAATTTCCTGGCAAGGTCCATACAGCCCCAGAGCTTCCACTCGGCTTACTGGCAACATTTACAACACATGTGTTCCATTACTTGCTCTCTTTTAGTCCATATTTAATCTCGCTGTGTAAAATGTAAGTAGGTAAATAGCAAAAAAAGGTATTTAAACATGCTAAAAGTATTATTCTGACGTGATTGCAACACAGCTCTTCCTGTGATTGAAAAGTCTATGTAACCTCTGACGAGGGTTGCTCATTGCAACCTGAAATATTGATATCTAAGACGAAGATATTAATTAAACATGACAGCAGTAATAATGTTGTGACTAATCTGATTGAAGGGGCTGTCAATTATGAATGTAGAGTGATATCATGGACAAAGATGGGAATGTCTTTTCTTAATTGCAATACTTATTTGGAAAATGTAACTACAAGATTTGTGAATTCCAATGTCCTTAGCTGCTTGAATAGGATTTAGATGCCCACAACAAAGTGTTAAAATTACATTGTAGTCATACTCCACATCTTTTCAAATTATCAATGAATATTTTAATGATTTTATATTTAATGACATTGTATTCAAGTACTGTTAAGTTATTTTTATAAAATATGATGTAAATAAAAACCTATTATAAATGCATTGCTAATTGTCTACTGTTTTAGTAATGCTATATTAAATGTACAATAAAATACTTGTAAATGATAGTGTATAATTATAAAACTATCAGAGGTTGAAACACCAATAAAACTTTAGACCCCAGAGGTGAGTGCAGTACCACATCACCCTTGATTTACTTAGGGGCATGAGAAGTAAAACACAAGAAAATGCACCAGTATGGTTAAAATTCTACAAATCTATTTTATTAATGTTCGAGTACTGCCTCCTCCTCAGAATCACTTCCTAAACTTCTGTACAGTGTTACTTTGCCTTCTTTAATAAATGGAAATTCTGGCAATGGTTCAAGTTCATTGTCAACTAGTTCAACATAAGCCATATGTGGATATGGAGATTTAGCTGGAGATGGGATTTGAATTATTCTTGTGAAGCCTCCATATCTATCCTTGTATCTTTCTTTTAATGGCCCGTACAGTTTGTCTAGGGCCTTTTGGTTCTATGTTAAAAGAAAAATCTAAATGGTTAGTCAAATAATGAGAAAAAGAATTGCCCCTTGTCTTGACAATCAAATGGAAATTGACACATGTCCTTCACTCCCATTTTGTGTCATTCCTAGTGCTTTTTTTTACTCACCCCCATTAGAATATTAGATGCCTCTTCCCGGCATCTTGTCACAAACTCTTCCTCTGACAACTCCTTTGGGTAAATAATAACTTTCTTACTCATTCTGTTAACAATTCTCTTTGTGATCATGTTTTCTAGAGCTTCTGCTTCACTTAAGATGAAACCTTGTTGTATCATGTCTAGGTCTGGGGGAGGTGACCTTCTTTGGGAAAGGGTTATGAGCTACAAGGGAAAAGAATACATAGATAATTAATTCACATTTTTTCATTGGACTTCAAAGTTATGTACTTTTTCCATGTTTTGCATGGTGATGTTATGACTGGACCACAAGGTACACTGTGCGTACCACTGAAATCGCTTCCCATATACATCTATTTCAAAACACTTTGTTGACATGAAGAGGCTCAAGTAACAAGACGGCAGAGAAGGCTGGTATTTGTAATCGCTGATTAATCTATCAATGGCTTGCAAAACTGAATGTACTGTAGCCCAGTGTAGCTGTAATCGAATTATTTTCTGTAGTAGCCATGTTTGAGTGATTTGTGAAGTAATTAATAGATTTATTAAAAGCAAAAGTACCGATGTTCTCTACAGTTGTCTTGTTGCTTGAGCATCTTGGTTGCAACAAAATTTCTTGAAATAGACGTGAGGAACATCGCAAGGGGGGGCAGCAATAACCCCCTGAAATTTTCGGAACAAGCAATTTTTCTTTGATGTTAGGTGTACATCCAATAACCATTGTCATGACAAGCCATTCCAGTGTTACAGCTTGTTGTACTGTGTGTGCACTGTAAGTCAGTACCATTCTTATTGGAAGCCATTTCAACATTACGGCAGGTTATACAATGTATATGTTGTAAGTCAGTATCACACGTTTCCAACTCAAAATGGTTGTGTGTTGTCCACTACCACTACCCCCTCCCCCCCCCTCTCGGGCCATTCCTTCCTGCCCCCCTTCCAAACTTCACACAATCACATTCATTCCTCCACCTCTTGGGATAATACAGTTTCTCATTTCATTCCGGGTTGACTCACCAAGTCGCCATATTTCTTTAGTTCCCTGGCTCTCATCAACGTGGTCTGAACACGTTCAAACTCAACAAGAGCTACAACCAACTGTTTAATAAAATCCGTCCTTCGTTGAACAAAAGGATTAACGACCTTCTTCGTTGGAAACTTCCTATGTGTTCCTAGGCGAATCATAGTCAGATTAAAGCCTGAGTTGATTGCTTTTATTGCAGATGAACAACAAACTCTTCTGAACATTGAAGCCGCCATTTTGAATGTATAGGCTCTCCACAGGAATCCCAATACTGTATTTCGCGCGTAGGAGCGCGACTACTACGACTACTAGACTTTTGCTTAATTTTCGTATTTACTTTGCCTTTGCTTGAATTTTTGGTGCACCAAAAATTCAAAAATATTGATAAACGGTAGTTTTTGAATTCTCTCGAAAGAAATAGAGCTTTCTGCTTTTAGTTTCATATTCCACCCTCCCCTCCCTTAAGTATTTCTTTCCCCAAGTCCATTTCTACCTCGGGTCGATGAAATTCCTAGTTTGAGGTTAGACTAATATGAAAGACAGTAAATACATTATTAAACATTCAAAAACCGCAATGAAAAAATGCATAATTCAAATTACTTTTTATTTTTCATTCATTTTTCATCTATTTTGTTTACCTGTCTGGCTATCAGCCAGTGAGAGAGTTTTTTTATTAAAGATTGCTCGCAGGGTATATATATATATATTACTGAGCATAATTTGTTTTTATTTGCCGCCGTCTAGGATATTTCCTGCGAACTTAACTAGAATTTCACACGGAAATACAAACGAAATATCGCGATGAACTGAGAATGCAAACAACTATTTTTTTCGTTTTGTTTCTAGTTGGGACTTTTACCCCTATGAGATTTTACGCATTAAAGCCTGGTTCTCACTGGCGACGCAAACAAACGTAAGCACAAAAACGCGAAAGAACGGAAATAGGGTCTTGCGTCGGCTTGCGCGATGCGTTGCTTTGCGTTGGTGAGAGGCTTTACTGCAGTAAAATATAAAAATGGCACTAAATAGCAGCTGGTATTTTGTTTTTGAAGGTGCAGGAAATAGATTTCTTTTTACAGCGTAATAAAAATAGCTAAAGCTTATATCCATAAATTACTGTCAATGATATTGAGCAAGTGACGTGGAAGCGAGAGTAGGGCCAGGTTCTGCCGCCATACATAGGGTTTCGGGTATCCATTGAAGCGTGAATTCATTTGATAGGTGCTCGAAAAATCGTACGATCGTGTGATTTATGCGGCTGGTTCTAAGCGTTTCTCAAAAATGCTGGTCAATCTTTAAACTGCTTGAATCGTTCCTGTAACCTGTCATTTTGCTGTTTGAAATTCACTAAGCCTTAACTGTGTGGTTGGAATCAACATGTTTAGGAACCCACTTGGAGGGGTGCTTTTCGCCTTCATGCTGTATTTTAGCTCTTTCATGGGCTTGATCTTCGTCCTTGGACCTTCTTTACCTCTAATGCTTATCAAACCGAAATGGTACCGTTGGTTTAGCGACAAAGCCATTGGTTTTTGGCTTCATGTAGCTCCGGTAAGATCATCATCTTTAAAATTCTACCTTTTGAAGACAACCAATCCATTCAATGCTTGTGGATTCTTTGCAGGGATTTCTTGACAATATCCTAACAAAATCACTGTCTTTGTTTTCCTCACATAATTTTGGACCTTGGACTGATGGAATAATTTACAGGCTTTGCTTGGTAGGTGATCTAGAATTTTCTCAATTTTACAATATATGCTTAATTTTACAAAACTGTAAGATTAAGAAATACAACTTACTTTCTAATTAAGCTGTTAAAGCTTTTAAAAATGTGTGAAATCTCGAGTCTGTTAAGAGTTCCCTGATTCTTTTCTTTTCTTTTTCAATCCTTAAAACTAAAATATTTGAAAAAAAAAGAATGACATTCAGTTTGTAAATATCCTTCAGTTTATTGCTTAAACCAGAAGCCCTGCTGAGCGACGACATTCATGTTCAAAATTTTAGTAAAGTTTTCTGAGGTTTTTAAATGTAAGGTTTTGGTTTTTTAAAATCAATTCGATTCTAGATCTAAAATTTATAAATTAATTATTTTCCTAGGCGAGGGATATTTATCATGAGAAGTGAATAAAAAATGCTCAATTTTTCCCAAAAAATAAAATAAACAAGGAAAAGCATAAAAAATATTTCTTGTTTGGAGTAGGAATCACAGTGTTTTGATCTAAGGTTTGGGGAATTTTGTCTTGAGGTTGAAAAAAATATATAATTAATTTTTTGCCTCAGAAGTAGTATCATAAATATTAATTTTTTTTATAGTTTAGTATTAATTTGTTCATGCAGTTTAGTTTGCTCTGCCTGGACGGCCAATGTTATTAGTTCTTTTTGCAATATATACTTTGAAGATGATATCACAGCAATGTAAAATTTAAATGCTTCGATTTTTGACATATTTCGAATATCTATCTGTTTGTTATGAGCATATTTATATTTCTCACCACATGGAGTGAGTTGAGCCCCTAGAAGCTATGGGAACATGCACACAGGCACTGTTTATATCAGTTTGTCAGATCGGTGTCCACTGGTAGAAAGAAGCCTGGAATT
>JAABNW020046452.1:0-10324 GCA_015164035.2 Radianthus crispa
ACTTGATATTATAAATAAAATATTATTTTTATATGCTTTCATCTTGTAATAAGATTTGACAAAGAGCCGTCCTCGCCAAGTGACTACGAAAGAAGAGAAGACCTTAGAGAAAGGTCAAAGTAGTTTTTTAAAACATCTCATGAAAACAACACATTCTGATTGGCTGAGAGCTATGATCAATAAGAGGTCAGACACATAGATGACGTAATGTTTTTGAAACCAAGAGTCGCCGAAGGATAAGCGTGAAAGACTGTGATTTTGCGAATTGTTTTCGCTAAAAAGTAGGTAAATGCTAAAAGAAATTGGCAGTTCTTGAGCAAAAAGTTTTATTAGTAAGCTTTGTTTTTAGAACCTTTGTGGTTTGACTCGGTGGTTTGACTAAAAATGTTTTCACCTTGGCTAAAAAAGCCATTTTAATTAAAAACTGTCACATTTGTCAAGGTTTTGACCAATAGCAAGCATTCATTCACGATGGCTGTCAAAAAACTGTAGAAATTAGCCAATCACAGTTTAGAAAGTTTGATCGTGAAATGTTGACGTGCTTTTTTTCAAAACCAAGAAAACAATCTTAATATTTACGTAAATGAAGAAAACAATGAAAAAACTTAGTGTTTCCTCTAATGACCCCGGAAAATAGCTTTACATATGAGCGGAAATATTTGAAAGTTTATAATAATCTGATCTATTTGTTCTGTCTTATCTCCCTGTTTTCCTTGAGGGAAATTTTCGAAAAAATGTTTCGCTTATCTTATAGTTTTGTATGACAAATCAAAGTTTGTAAGCTGTAAAAAACAAGTCGCACATAGATTTCCATATTGTCTGACCTGTTATTGATCATAGATGACGTCTTAAAATGTTCAAAACTTTACAGTGAAACCACTCGCTGCGCTCGTGGTTCCACTTTAGTGTTTTGGGGGTCTTGTAATGAAAACGAAGACCCCAGCCGAACTGATTGACAATTTTTGAATTTACAGTGTGTTTTGGATTGGAACCGACGGCCTAAAACATTTAAGATGCTTTTCGCTGGTAATTTTGGGGGTCTTCGTTTTTCGGTCTTCCATCTCCGATCTTCGATCTTCGGTCTTCGTTTTGTACCCACCCATTTTAAGACGTCATCTATGATCAATAAGAGGACAGACAATAGAAATCCATGTGCGATTTCTTAAATGGTCCATACATTTTCACTTACAGCGAGAGTCGATTTACAAGGCTTTTTATGGGAGTTTAGAGTCTTGGACTCTAACACTGTAAAAAGTATAGCAAGTAATCCCTAACCTTCTAGAAACGTGGTGTATCCTTTTATAGTCCTAGAGTAACGATTTCAAGCCAATTTGTTCGATTTTAACTTCATTTGGTCTTGATAAAACAACTAAGTAGCTGAGAAGTTCGGGATAAAATCCCTTATGTACTAAGACTAGTTTTAAACTACGAACTGGCTTATTGGCTGGAAATCGTTACTCTAGGACTATAAAAGAATACACAACGTTTCTAGAAGGCTAGGGTTTGTTTGCCTAGTTTTACAATTTTCGAAAATAATAAGTACTTAATTCAAATGACCAAGAGCCAAACGATCATTTGGATACTGGTGTTGAATGGAAAGTTTAATTTTGAACACCGTGTGGTATGTGGTCTTGCGACTGACGCTTCGGACGTTAGACCTTCGTAAAAAAAGATACTGGGTTAGTGTTATAGTAAGCTTTAATATCTGAAGGTCAGTTGATGTGCTGTGTGGTCATCCTATTGCTGTTCTCCTAACCACCACAGGGTGGTAGACTATTGTATTGCAGTACATTTGGATAGTGGGTTAGTGTTACCATAGTAAGCTTTAATATCTGAAGGTAAGTTGATGTGCTGTGTGGTCACCCTATTGCTGTTCTCCTAACCACCACTGGGTGGTAGACTGTTTTGTTGCAGTACATTTGGATACCGGGTTAGTGTTACCATAGTAAGCTTTCATATCTCAAGGTAAGTTGATGTGCTGTGTGGTCACCCTATTCCTGTTCTCCTAACCACCACTGGGTGGTAGACTGTTGTGTTGCAGTACATTTTGATGCTTCATTTACAGTATCATATTGTCCAAAGACATCTTCATTTGTAACGTATGATGCTTGAGGTGCAATGAATCCACAAGCGCCCCACGAGTAATCAATGTGGAGATGAAAGAGATTTTCATGATGAAACATTGGCATTTGTATTTGTCGGTGCTCGGTTCCTTTTAAGTTCGCATAAAAGATATTGGCGCAGAAGAATTTCTTTTGACTCCCGCTGTTGATGATATCATAGTCTTTCTTGTATCCCAGCAGAAAGTCAGGAGTAAGAGAATCTCTGTTCTGGTAGTCACACGTGGCTCTGAACATGGTGGCCTTGGTTTGGATGTACTGCAGGTTGGTAAGCGACAGACGATAGTCGTTCCAGTTATGGGATGTCTGGTTCCTCGGATGATCCTGATAAAAGGCTTTCTTTTTAAAGGTATTGTTATATGCAAGAGAGAAAGACTCGATGAGGGTCCAGGCCTGGTTTGGAGTTTCAAAAGCACAATAGACGGGTACAGTAGTGTTGGTATCCCTACGGGTGATGATGTAGGTACCATTTGCTGGCATGCTACCTGGTTCAGATCCTTGAAACACATCAATGCACGACTCAATTTTCTTCTCACAGACTTTACCACAATGGGTAATAGGACACTTGCAGCTAAACTTGATTTTTGGTTTCTCACAGTGTTCTTCACAGGTTCCTCCGTTCATGTAAGGCTGACTTTTGCAGCAACCATTGTAACATACACCTGCAGGATGAACCATGTGGGATTTCTGAAGGAAAAGTTGAAATTCATAATGGCCAGAAATCTCGGACATTTTGCTCTCGCGGTCAAGTCAGCGGAATTACCCATGGGTGATATATTAAATATATGAAATTTCACTTGCATTTACGTATCGTTGTCTTACATAGGTAAGACTACAATTAGAATCAACCCTCAAAGTATTTTGGAACTTTTCACAATCATAAACATATCAAGCTGATCCGACATTTTGCTATGTAATGCGAACCTCGCGCCAAATTTGATCTCACCGGAAGTAAAACTGCACAGTCTTTTATCATTGATTTCGGGCTTCCTTTGGAAGTCTTCCCAAAACTCTCTGCGGCATAGTTAAGCCTCAGTTCAGGGGTTTATTTTGGTATCAAACACATTCAGAAAATGCCTCTAAAAACGCCAAAAAAGTGGGGATTTTGAGCTCCATCTTGGCCTTCCGGAATCAGGATACACTTCTTCTGTGAAAAATCAAAAACTTTGACTCCAAAATGGCAAAGTTTGTGGATGCTAAAAACTTCTTATTTCTTCGCCAGCGATCAAAGTAAACATTGCCCTACTTAGATCGATCTTGGAAAATTTAAAATTAGTCTTAGATTCTTTGGAACCAAGTGAAGATGTATGGATACTTCTGGCTAATCTATGGTGGATGCTAGGGAGATCGGCGATAGCGAAGAGCAAAACGAAACCCATAAAAAGGCAAAGTAAGCCCATTGAATTTTCCTTTTCTATAGCTTGTGTGAAATAACAATTAGTTATAGACCTTAAAACAATATTGGCAAAATAATAAAAATTTATTCCCAAGGTTGTATTTATATGAATGTTGTTGTCTCCCATACATTTTTTTAATATTTTATGACGCGATCTCGAAGTACTGCGATTGGGAACTCCGCTTTGCGATCTCGGGCTCAATGTCCGAGATTTCTGGCCATGTCTAAAAAATCTTCGTGCAATATATACAACAGGAATAAACATCAATACTTACCCCTTTGTAGAATGTCTGCTGTAGATCATAGTATAGACGTATCCTGTGTCATCTACAAAGTCTGCTGCCTTGGAAGTCTTGTCCTCATCCAGCAACTCACATCTGACATCTTTCATCTGGAACGCCTTACAACGGCCAGGTTAGTACCTGGATGGGTGACCATACGTGCTGATCCGTTCATTTCAATTCTAGGCTCTCGTCCACTACCTTGATTGAATTATTTGAACTTCACACAAATATCTCCTGTCAAAGCATTGCTGAGCTCCAAGCCAAACAAATCTCAGTTTTGAAATACCCCAGGCTGGTGCGTGAAAAGTTATGGAAAAGCGTCCCAAATGGGTTGACGGCACTTTCAGCAATTAACCCTAACCAATGCGGCAAATATTTTGTTCTCTTACTTTCTTAATCTGGTCAAATATTTCATTTGGATTTCTCTCAGTAACCTTCGCTTCCGAAATGAAGCGCCATCTGTCCTCAGTGTCTTGTCTTCCTGTCGACGTCGACTCTTCTTCTATTTTCCTCTCTACAACAAGAGGTTTAAGTCAGAACGGAAGAAACGTTTCTTTAACCGATCTTGGAATGTTATCAGCAAATTTTGGCCGAACATTTAATCATCAAACTCTCCTTTTTTTCCTGTCAAGTGGTCAGATGTCCCAAGCAGTACACCAATGATAATAATAAGTTTATAATTAAAAAGTGATTACAGTACTCCCTAGGTAGGTTTTCTTCATATTTTGTTTTCGTCTATGGTCTTGTCTTCTTGATGTGTAGTATGGTTTTCGTTTTGAATGGCTAAAGGTAAACAGTGGTGCTATGTTGGTAACCAGTGATATATGGTAAAAATATTTTGGTAAAACCCTCCTAGGGTTTACCCATAAACATAAAGAATGTTGTGTTCACAGTGGCTAAACTACCAGATGACGCTGTTCATGCCACGTTTGAGATATATGCCTTATACGAAAAGGCATCGGGTGCGCACTGCAAAGTCCAAGTGCTTCTTGTGGCTGGGCTCGCGGCGATACCGCACTAACCCTCCAGTAGCTCTTCGTTGTATTCTTCCTTTCTACGTCATCTTGTTGGTCCAGGGAATTTGGAAGAACAGAACTTCCGACCTAGGATTGAGTCTCTGACTAACGTCTTAGACTCATGGCGTCAGCGACAGGTCTCTTAACGTGGGAAGAGCCTGGTCGTTAATGCACTAAGTTTGTTAGGTGGCAACAGATCCACTGCTGTGCATTATTGACAGGCAAGTCACTGACCTTGCCTGGAAAATTGCACATGGGGCTCTTTATACCGTGGCACGTTTTTCCGACTTCGATTGTAATCGCGTGGATCCCACCTGTTTCTGCGGTCATCCACGTGAGGACATCTCCCACCTCTTTTATAGCTGTCCCCTTGCCCAGAGCGCTATGGCTTGAGTGTCCTTGTTAATCCACCCGGGACTTCCCAATGCCCCTGACCTCACTGATCGCTGCGTTCTATATGGGTTTACCCATGCAGAACGTGTTCCGTCCATCTACACCTTCTTGGTACATTTAGCCAAATATGCCATTTGGCTACAGAGAAATGATCACCGTTTCCGGGATATTCCTCCGTCTTCATGGTTTTGCCATCGTCTTCATGCAAGGGAGGGTCCGCTCCATTCTCCCCAATTGCGTTCCAACAGTGTAAGTCCACTGCGGGTCGGCGTCGGTTTAAGCAGAAATGGGGAGCTATTGGAGCGATCGCTTGCCTGATAAACCAGTGTTTTGTAGTGACGCTGTAAATAAAAAACACCTGGGGGGGGGGGGGGGGGGGCCCCCCAACCCCTCCCCCCGGGGGCACCCCGGGGCGCTGTGGTTCCCCTCTTTTTTTTGTACCCCCCCCTCCCGTCGCGGTATTTGGGGGGGGGGGGTGTTGTGGAGCTGTCATAGAAGGTAGTGGTGGTTTTTGGAGGAAAGGAAAAAAGACGGGGGGGGGGGGGGGGGGGGGGGGGGGGTACTCCCAAAGCCTAGCGCCTTGGGCAACGCTGCGCGCTGTATGTACTCTCTTTTGTATGTACCCTCACTGCTCGTCGCAGTAGTTCAGGCGGTGGTGTGATGACATGCTGCTCCCCAGCATGAGTTGTGGGTGCCGCTGTTTAAGGCACCCGGATGGCCAGTTGACATTCTCATTGAGCCATGCTGGTTGTGACTGATGTATTTGTTGCCGTCTGTTTGTCCCGGTTTGCATGTGGCGTACGAGTGTACCCTGCAGAATTGACGCTACAGAAATCTCTTTCTGTATGCGGGCAAAAAACTACCAGGGAACATTGACAGAGACATTGTTTAATGACCATCAAATTGCTGTGATGCATGTGCAGATTTTACGTCCCGGAAGCAAAATTATTTGAGTGTATGTTTTAGCGATGTATGTGTGTGGTCCGTAAGGGGCTATACCGCGCAAGTATTCTTTGCTGTTTGAGGCGTTGTTGCAATCTTGAGTTTCAACGATCTCTTTGGAATTGACTATTGATGGTTAGCAAGCATCCCCAGGAGTCAAAAAACAAAGACATGGCGGCCATGTTAGTGGTATTGACAATAGATGCCAATGAGGAATCCATCATGGCCGCGATGACGTAACATGCAAACGAAGAATCGTAGAAACTGCAGATCGTGTCATCGTCGTATTTCTAATATATTATTAACTTGCTTCATTTTTTTATTATTAAGTTCTTTCTAGAGTTGAAATCTTCAGAATAAATGGGCAGACATTTCAAGCGGACATTCAAGTGCCTCGAAAGTCATGATTTGAATACTCCTTTTTACAGTTCCCGGCGCCATGTTGAATTTAATTAAATTTGTGTATAGGGTTGAGGCTAGAGTTGAGCCGTTCAGGTAAACAACAAAGAGATCTGTGGCAAAGTTCGCTTTCATCACAAAAATAGTCTATTTTTCAACTGATACGATATTATTTTTTAACAAGTGAGTGAGAATTCGAGTTCACAATCAACTCCAGCCTCGAACCCACTCACAAATTTAATTAAATTCAAAATGGCGCCGGGAACTGTAAAAAGGAGTATTCTCAAGGACCTGCACGAGCCTTGCTATAAGTATTGGGATAAACTGGGCAAAGTATAAACTATGAAATGCCGTAAAGTTGAGTGTGAGTTGTCAGACTAGTTCTTTGAAAAGCCACTGAATCATTAGTCGTATTATGAGTTTAATATTTCTTTTCGTTCTTGAAAATCGTTGTTACAAAGATTCTTGATAGACAAGTACAAACACGCGCTGCCTAAAGAACCACAGTTTGCAACGGACGATTATGAACAAATCCCGAATACAAGTTTATCATTATGACTACAGCTATAATTTTAACGTCGGCAGGCGTATTTTGCATAGAACAACAGACTTCTACCCGCTGTGTCTCAAGCAAATCACACCAGCATCTTCATTATGCCCACAGTTATGGATCCTCCAGCCTTTGAAGCGACACAGGGACAAAGCTACCTCTGATCCGCCACAGGCCACATCGTCCATCCATATCGGTCCACTTCCTTGTCCGAATCTAGCGCAATCTGGAGCTGAAATGGCTCTGGCAAACCCAAGCTGACGGCAGACAACATTGGCGTCTTGCAGACCCCATGAGTCATCGCAGACGGTGCCCCAGAATCCATTGTGATAGATCTCGACACGACCCTCGTAGCTGTTTGTTCCTCCAACTAGACGCACTGGCCTTTCTATAGCAAAATGAAAAAAAATTCAATATTACCTATTTAAATAAAATAATAAAAGAAATGAAATCGAACATGGAAACTGTCTTGAAACTTTGTACAATTATCAGTGAACTCGAGACTATTCAGAGTTGGCCACCTCTCTTGGTAATATTCTGGATCTGCCCCTACTGTCTCTCCCTCTCTCTTTGTTGTAAATTCGCGGGATATGCAAATCAGACGTCAAACTGAAATAGTCACGTGATACAAGTGTGGTGTAGAGTGGAGTCAAGAAGGACGAGAGCTGAGTGTGAAGTCAGAGAGAGAAAGGAGTTCAGAAGTTTATCTCATCCGAAGTCAAATTCTTACAGTTATCAATCGGAGTGTAGTTATCACATAAGAATTTATCACATCAAGTCTACGTTGTAAATCTGTCGAGTCAAGTAAAGTCACCAGCGAGAGAACAAGATTATAGTGATCTAATTTACATTCCAAAACACTCTCTGTCTATCCATTGCGGGACAAAACAAATTAAGAAACAAACAAAAAAAACTTACCACACGTTACACCAGCATCTTCATTATGCCCACAGTTGTGGATTCCCCAACCGTTGAAGCGACACAGAGACAAAGCTCGCTCTGATCCAGCACAGGCCACATTGTCAACCCATATCGGTCCCGTTCCTCGTCCAAATCTAGCGTTACCTGGAGCGGAAATGGCTCTGGGAAAACCAAGTTGACGGCAGACGACATTGGCGTCTTGCAGAGTCCATCCATCATCGCAGACAGTGCCCCAAGTGCCTCTGTGAAGGATCTCGACACGACCCTGGTAGGGATGCAAGCCTCCAACTAATCGCAATGACTTTACTGTATCAAATAAAATAATTATAATTAAAAAAAGGCACAAACAAACGAACAAGCAAGGAGATCAATATTAGCTGTTTAAAATTATAAAAGAATTGATGTCGAATATGGATTTGTTTTTTAAACTTGGCACAATTGTCGGTTAACTCATGACTATTCCAAGGGGTCATTGTCGTCGTTTCTGTACTCACTACCGTCGTCCAACCTTGGATGGCACTAGACGCGAGACTAATAGTCGAAATATACCTAAGTTATTGCTGCAGTTGAAATATATTGATTCGTATGACTAATTTTTTTTTGGTCCAATAAATTACAAAAAAAAACAAAAAACAAAAACAAAAAAAAAAAAAAAAAAAAAAAAACAGATTGCTAAAGTATGGACAGACCTAAAGTACTAAAGTCACTAAAATGCAAAAAGCATAATGTAGAAAAAGTTTGAATTGCCTCTAATCGATAGACCTTTCCCAAATTCGCTTGAGTGATCACAAAACAATGGTTTGAAATCGAGGTGGGCCTTGATTCTTTTCTTTATCAATAAGGCCCACCTCGATTTCGAACCATTGTTTCGTGATTACCCAAGCGAATTCGGGAAAGGTGTATTAACGTCGACATTTATTTGTTTTAGGGAGTTACATATGCTCAGTTTGGTGCGCGGCAGTGCAAAATTTCAATGAATTACTTTAAAGGTATTCGCAATATCAAAGATTATATTTATCACAGATGTCCGAAAATCAAATCAAAAATGGGTCTACGTTTTCGTTTAGAAGGATATGTGAAAGTTCAGCCTTTATCTCATGGAAATGGTAATCGATTTTTTATCAAAACCTAAAAATATTTTCAGTATAGTTGACAAAAAATATTCAAGAGCTATAACATCAAAAAAAGTCTTCAAATCCGTTTGGAATATTTTTTTAGAAAGCGTTGCTAGGGAGACATTTCGATCAATCACCCTACACGAGCGATAAGATTGAAATTTTCATTCAGCCAATCATGAAGACTGTTCGCACGCCTGAATTCAATAGACATAGTTTCATTTATGCACTGACCATTGGAAAAGTGATGGGGGTGGGTCAAAAAAAAAAGCTCTTCAAGAATTTTTTTAAAATTCTGCCCTGGCATTAGTTTATTTGTTAGGGAACAAAATATTGCCAAGTCCATAAAAAATTCGTTGTACGTGTCAAAAAAAGACCCCCTCCCCCTCCCCCTCCCCCACCCCCACCACTATTCCAATGGTTTTGTCCCTTGGCCTTTGACTTACGTTAAAAAGCAATTGATATATTGCAGTGATGAGAATATGCCTTTCTATGAAATATTTTAGGATATTTTTCGGTGGCATGCGTGGCGTAATGTTTTGTCCGCTCGCCTCTCACCGTTATGATGGTTGTAAAGCGTTAAATCACAATTGAATTCTACATACCAACATTGTCACACACTACACCAGCATCTTCGTTATGCCCACAGTTGTGGGATCCCCAGCCGTTAAATCTACACTGGGACAAAGCAGTCTCTGATCCAGTACAGAGCACATTGTCCATCCATATCTGTCCCGATCCTTGTCCAAATGACGCGACTCCTCTAGCGTAAATGGCTCTGGGAAAACCGAGCTGACGGCAGACAACGTTGGCGTCTTGCCCATCCCAGTCATCATCGCAGACGGTGCCCCATACTCCATTGTGATAGATCTCGACACGACCCTCAAAGTGATGCTGACCCCCAACCAGACGAATATGTTTAGTGGATCGTTTTTGGTTTGCTAACGAAGAAAAAAAATTGTAAAAATGAAGATAATGTACCTGAAGAATCATCAGACTTTTTTTTTACAAATGCAGTCATTTATTAATTTGGCCTCATCAGAAAGTAAATGTCATTAGTGGCGGATGCAGGATTTTACAAAGGGAAGTTTGTGGAACGATGGGGGAAAGGTGGGGTGTGGGATGGGGGAAGACCCCAAAAACATGAAATTGAAGTTGTTAATCGTGTAATTATAGCATTTCGGCGTA
>JAABNW020046563.1:0-10323 GCA_015164035.2 Radianthus crispa
GGCTGTCTCGATGCTGCCTTCTGATTGGCTGAATTTAACAATGAGAATGGAATGTTGGGCTTGAGTAAGCAGCCGTTAGTGGGGAGGATCGATTTCAGACCGACACTAAGAACGGCTGCGAAGGAGACTAGAGAAAGGCATGCTAGACATGATTACCTCTCCATCAAATCCTAATACGAAGCAGGTATACAGTCCTTCAGGCTTGGTATCGTTTCCTTCAAGGTTTGATGATGGAGAACGTAGCATGACTTGCCCAACATGCGGAGGAACAGGACGACTTACGCAAGGTATGATAGACTAGACATCACTAGTAAGCTTACTAAATCTAGGATAAGCTTAATATCCCAGGGTTTTAGACAAGATAACTTGAATTTTATTACAGTAGTAGAAATCCTACTTTAATTAGTTGACATATATTTAACATTTTGAACATATATTTATGCTAAATAATGGCAAGTATCGTGTACCAGGGTGTACAGTAACTGGACTATGCACTTATCAACTGTTAAGCTCCGGTGGTGACCATGGGCATACCAGGGGAATTTGACATGTTGGTGTATCTCCAGCGTCAAATTCCCTACCCTCGGGACATAGCTGCTGATGTCAAATATCCCTTCCCAGGAATTAAAATGATCCATTGTTCATACACTTCTTGTTCGACCTGTCAAATATCCACACCCCACGGAACTTGTGGCATGTCAAATTCCCTACCGAGGAGAAATAAATAAATAAATGTCAGACCCCCCAGGTATGCCTGTGGTCCACCCCTTCCTGGGACTTAACATTGACAAGTGCATAACTCCTTCATTTTGATCTCCACTCAAAGCCAACAGCCAACAAAGTGATGTCGTCACAAAAATGTGATAATATATTATGAAACGAAACCCTGGACCCTCCTCTGGGTCAATCTCACGATTATGAGGGGAGATATTAAAGCTTAAAGGTGCCATTTTAAAGGAAAAGCATAACTAGGCATGTTTTCCCATGAAAGGTCACATGTACTTGTCATTGTGCTTTGTCTTGTGTGTCATTAACTAAATGGAGGTTTAAAAAAAAGTGTTACAATAGCAGTTTTAATTTGTGGCTGCATGTAATTGACATAGCAATGTATTGACATGATAGCTTCACCTGGATGATCCCAAAACAAAAGGAATCATATTGCAGGCTCCATTACTATATAACAGCTATTGGGAATGCTACATTTTGTAAGAGAGGTTACCCACTATTTTAGTGGACATTGTTTCATATTGTTCAATCCCCTTGTAAACAGAACACGAACATGATCTGGTTGCCTTGATTCCTGTGAGGGATAATCGACTCAAACCAAGGCGAATGTAAGTGTTAACTACACAATGATAATGATTAAAATTGACTTAGTAAGATATGATTTATATTGACACCAGTAGACAAAATAGTATGGAATACTGGCTGAGGATAATAACCCTAAAGTCAAACAGCATATCCATGAAACTTTAGTAAAGCTAAATTGCACAAATTTTCAAATTTGTAAAAAAAGCCAATCAGCACTATCTGTAATGTGCTCTTTGCAGTGGTTTGGCTAACTCTGGTTTATTGAATTTGTTCTACTCAATAATGTCTAATGCATACACATGCTATCAGATATATATGAATCAAGTGTGATGCAATAATGATGTTAGATTACAATAGATTGTGACATGTATATCATAAAAGAATGCATATACCTAAAATATAATTATTCTTGACAACTAGATGAAGCATGTCACTTAGTCGTGAGCCATTAACTAGTTTAAAATTAAGTAAATTGAAATACCGTATGGAGTGTGAAGGTGAACTGGTCAATGTTACGGACGTTAGTCCTTTGTTGGAGTAAATCGACAAAGGAGTAACATCCGAAACGTCAGTTAACCTTCACACTCCATACGGTATTTCAATTTACTTAATTTTCGACTGTTTTACCATATACACTGGTCGACACAGTCTATACTAGTTTCTACTAGTCTGACAGCCATTAACTAGGACTAGCATGGACAGGTGAACTGAGAAAGAAGGAAAACCTGCCTGCTAGTCATTACAAAGCTTATCAACTTTTGAAACCGGACAAAAGTAGCATCTATTCCAAAATGTGCGAAAAGAAGTCTCAAAGAAGAACTTAGTGGCAGGAATGTTTTTTTATACATTTATTTATTTATAACAGCTTTATTTGCTTATAAAAACAAAAGAAACATGTTGTAAAAAGTGTGCTGCCAGAGAAGAACTGAATCCTCATATTAAACAGCGGGCCCCAGGAATAATTAAAAAAATTTTTGAGCAGAAATTTATATTTGATGTGTTCCTCACCAAGTGTGAAGTCGTCATGCACAGTCAACCAAGTCTTTCCTGGTTTCGTCCATCTTGTATTTTTTGTGCATTTTCAGTAATTAAAGTAATTGTGTGATCTCCAACATTTATTAGCATCTTTTGTCTCCATTTTACCATTAATATTTCTTATTAATTTCCAGTAATACCCCTTTTTACAGTTCCTGGCACCATGTTGAATTTAATTAAATTTGTGCATGGGATTGAGGCTGGAGTTGAGCCGTTCAGGTAAAAAACAAAAAAATCTATGGCGAAGTTCGCTTTCATCACAAAAATAGTCTATTTTTCAACTGATACGATAATAGTTTTTAACAAATGAGTGAGAATTTGAGTTCACAATCAACTCCAGCCTCGATCCCATGCCAAATTTAATTAAATTCAAAATGGCACCGGAAACTGTAAAATGGAGTATTCAGACTGAAGGTACCCCCATATATTATTTGCTATATGGGTAGGTGCTCCTGGATAAGTCTTAGATAGGTTACATTTTTCCAATTGTCTTGAATATGGTATGGAATTTTTCAATAGTGTGTCATAGGACCATATCGTTTTATCCCTATCTAAAACTGGACTGGAACCCCCAGAATCAAGGTTCTAACCTTTAAGCAGCTATGAAGATCCTTTTGCTTTCATGTGTGAATACTTCAATGTAAATGTAATTTTATTCCTTTAATTTTCTTTTAGGCTATACACATTTATTGTACTGTTGCTTATTGCCATCATAACTGGGATTATAACAACAGTATTTCTTTTCCCACGTGATGTCACAATTGATGTCATATCTACCAGAGCTATCAATGTATCTATCTCAAAGGACAACGTGACCACTCCATTTATTATTATTAATGTAAGCATGTATTTTATCAAGTTTTTGTTGATGCTGTCACTAAGGGCCAACTTTTCCCTTCATCAAAGGCAAACTTGCAGCAGCAGCAGATTGTGATGAAGTGAAATCCAGAAAACAGAGAGTGCATGGTTAACTGGGTTGAGTCTTGAAGTGCATCAAAACCCTCATTGGAATGGTTCCTTTTGCATGACCTATGATTATGCTTAGGATTTCTTGTATAAAAGTTGTTCTGTCGGAAGTAAGAATCAGCCCTAATTGAGTCTCCCTAAGTCTCCCATCAATTGGGAAAAGTATTTCTCTGAATTGTAGAATTCTCATTCATGCCAGGATACTTTGAACACCTGTCCACATCCCTATGATGTTTATGGGTGTGCTAATGCAGCACATTCCAATACTTACCAGTTTGATATCAATAGAATTAAATAATTTTTAATAATTTTCTTACTATATTTCTTTTTTTGTAGAACACAATGCAGATCAACAATTCAAATTTTTTTGAAGTTACTTTGACAGACATCAGTCAGCAGGTGACATGGGATCAAAATTATGTTGTTGCTGAAGACACATTCAGTGGAATGTCAATAACTGTTCCTTCAAAGTCTGACATAATGGTAATACTACAATTTTTGTAATTTTTGCGGTGATTTTGACTGTGATTTTCCTGGCGAGTTTGGTCAGTACAAAATGGTAGAAAATTTGCTTGAAAAGATATTCTGGCCACCAATATTATCTAAACAAATAAAATTTAGAAGAGGGTTAAGACAAAATTCATAACCTGTACTGGAGGGACAATAAAAGAAACCACTGAGGACGTAGTAAAACCCTGGCAGTGACCACCCTCAGTAACTGGCCTTTACTAACAATTTCTCAACGGGTTGATTTGTGGGTTAGATTTAGGCGGGGGGGGGGGGTTGGGATTGGTGTTTGTACATCTTAGGGGACCTCCAGTCCTATTGTGGAACAACAGCCCTTGGGCAAATTCTCAAATAATAATAGCATAATTAGTAGGGTTTTTTTAATATAAATTACATTGCTTAGTGGTAACACCCAAAAAAATTCATGTCTTTGTAGCTAATATCAAGGAAAAAATAAAATTATCTCAAAAAAACCTGCACATTTTACTTGTGCATTAATTTTGGGGTCATCTGTGCCCTACCATGCTGGGCAGGGATTTTGAAGTGGATTTGACCTTCCTAATCCAGAGGGTGGGGAATTTGAGCCCAGCCTTTCCTTGGGGGCTTAACATTGATAGGTTTTAATGTCTACTGTATGGGAATTGTTATTTTTTATTATTTTCAGCATAATTTGATTGTTAAGACAGAATATCAAAAGGAAGCAGGCAAGAAAGTCAGGTACATCCAAACAAATGTATATTGTATTAATTTATTAAGGGACCAATTGTTTATTACATCCGGGGGGGGGGGGGGTGTTTTTTCCAGCATTTTCGTGTTGGGAAAGTGTACCCACCAAAAGAGTTTCTTTTTCAAAATCATACCCCCCTCTAAAAATTGATTTTTCGAAAATGGTAATAATGAAGCTTGAATATTATTTAATTGTTAAATATCAAAACATATCCCCCCAAAGTCGTCAATGTTTGGAAAATGTACGCCCTTCTTTTGAGAGTTTTTGAAAACTGTATCCCCCCAAAAAAACACCATCCCCCTGTGACGTAATAAACAATTGGCCCCCAAGTCTATATAACAATTTAAATCATATTTATTTTTTTCAGAAATGCATGTTTTTGGCTAGATATACTATTGGTTATAGAGTAAGTTGTTTGCACTTAATTTCCAATTGAAAGAGGCATGATGTTTTTACAATTTCTACTAGCATTAAAATTAACCCAAATCCTGAATTTTGATTTTTCATTTAGTTCACAAGCACAAGCAACAGGGGTAACAGTATCTCAACAATTAACAAATAAAGTATATAAGTGGGTATCCTGTAATACAGTCAAGATCATTTAATAATAATATTATTGGATATAACTAGGATAACATTAAATATATCCCTGGTTTTCATTGTTTGGGGGGAACTCATATACTTTATTTACCCGCGTATAGTCCGCACTTTTTTCGCGGATTGCGCTAAGACCACCTAATTTGCATATGAATACATGGACTAAATAAACAATATGGCGGAAAGCATAGTATTGACTTTAGATGATTTGTTGGCTCGTAAAAGTGCCGTTTTATTTGTTTGACTTAGGTTTTTCTCTTTAGTAGTTCTTTTAGCTTGTTTATTGTTGATTTTTCTGAACAAACAAATGTTATCAGACAAGGGATCTCCATTCTGCTGACTGTGAGCTTGCTTCGACGTCTTCGTCCATTAACGACCACACTAATAACACCTCCATGTGCGATAAAATACCAAGCTATTTTGGGGTACTCTCTTGGCAAATGGCCAACTGGTTGACCATTCAAAGTTATCTTAATGGCAAATTTATCAAACTTGTTCTTAAGTTCTGTCAAAACTTTTTTCCTTAAAATCTCATCCCAAACTCGGGGTGCGGCTTATCTGCGGGTGCGGACTATATGCGGGTTAATAATACGGTACCTTCTCAGAATGCATTGTTTGCTGGCAGATCAAATTTA
This sequence comes from Radianthus crispa, assembly GCA_015164035.2. NCBI lineage: Eukaryota > Metazoa > Cnidaria > Anthozoa > Actiniaria > Stichodactylidae > Radianthus > Radianthus crispa. The sequence continues at coordinate 5,779 of JAABNW020046563.1, forward strand.
CAGAATCAACGGTATGGCTTGCTGTAAAATGTGAAATGAAACGAAATAGTTATTTCGCATTTTACAGACTGTAAAACTGGAATCTATGTGGTAATAAAATAACTCCAGAGGCAGCTTAGGCCACTTTTAATCTCAATGGGAAGAACACTGTAAACTGTCAATAACCAACACCATTCAGTAACAAATAATATTAAGCCTAAAACTATAAAATCTACTCACTGTGTGGATGTTGTGGTGCCATCTTGAATGCACAGGGATCCCAACAAGTGTTCTTCTCCGAAAAAATACCTGTGGCCCATTTTCGATATTCTGATAAACAAGCACACAGCAATTAATGACGAGGTCTAGGGGAAAACAAAAGAATAATGTTAGGGTTACCTTTTGTTTCCCCTGGGCCTTCTGTGTGTGATTACTCCAGCAGTATAGTGGGCCACAGGAAAAAAATGGTTATTGTTTTGTGTTACACTTATGCCAAATGGGTAATATGCTTATTGCACATAAGCTTGTATATGATCTGATATCCAGTGTATTCACTGTTATCTGCTGTAATCACTGTTATCACATGTAACAAGACTTAATATGTCTATTTAGAATATTAGTGTTTGGCATTGTATAGTCTGTTGCTTCACATTGTACTGATATGTACAGTCTGTAAAATGCAAAATAACTATTTCCTTTCATGTCTTACTGTAAGCCAACAGAATCGATGGAATCAACGGAATCTCTTCAAAAAATCAAGATTCCTATTGCAGTCTCCTTAAAGTGTTATACAAATAATTGTCCCTACCTGTGTCTCGTGTTTTTCTTTGAGTCTCTGTGAAGTTTCAGGTCATTTGCAGCAATATTAAGCAAGTATCTCTCATACTTAAAAATTGGGAAGGTAGCACACTTAAACCTGCTCAAGCATGAGACACAAGTGGGGACAATTATTTGTATGATTGTTGATTTTCAAGTTTTTTCAAAAAATCGCCATACATTCCCTTGTAAGTCAGATAGGAACCACAGAGACCCATAGACTCTTCCACAGTCCTCTGCTCGTCGCTTCGCTCTCCACTCTAAGGGACTGTAACAGTAGAATATCGAAAAGGCTTCTGGGTCCAAAAAAGTGAATCCCCCATCGTAGGGTTGATTTTGGTCAAGTTTATTGTGTAGTTTGTTGGTTAAAAGAAGGTGAAATCATGGTTCAAAGTTATGGTGTACCATCCCCGCCAAAAATCGAACTTTCAATTTGACATTGTACTTTTTGGATTTTTGATAACATTTTCCATTCTTTGTTTGACTTTTCTTATTATGGACAAAACATTTAGTATTGCAACATTGTATGTCCTAAATTATACACAGGACACCACAATATGTATGTATATATATACATAGAATACCAAGGGAAAAACATGTAGGAAAACAAAGGCATGTGCAACAAAAAATGTTCTAGTCAGATTGATTTTTTGCGATTTTTTCCCCCCTTGTGTTATGGAGATCGTTAGTACAACTTGAATTAAAAAAATAAATTATAAAATCGATTTTTTAAAAAATGTTCCCACACTATATAAATTGGGCTCCTTGTGGTACGTTCGTCCCTCCCTGCAGCAAAAGTCTGAATTTATTGAGGAAAGTGTCCTTCCCACCCCTCCAAAATCCTGCTTTGTACATAGTAACCGGTCATGATGGCCCCAATCACGCCATGATGCCCCTTGTAAAACCATGATGCCCCCAGCCTGAACTACTAAATGACACCCCTAGACTGTACTGAAAAAATATTAGTGGCCAGTTGACAAGAAGTTTTAGGAATTTGGTTGTTTTTAGTAACAAATATAGGATTTTACATCGCTCCATACATTTACTATAAATATGCAAAATATCACACGAGCCACTTAAATATTGCCTGGGCTCCCTGTGATGTCCAGGGCAAAATTTTTGCCCACTCGTCGAACTTCAAAAGATTATTTCTCAGCAAAGAAAAGATTAAAAGACACGATTAAAGATGCAATTGTAATAGAATTTATTCAAGAATACCTGACAGATAAGACTTTTACAATGTGTTCGAGTACTTTTGGAGATATAATGTTTTTAGTGAGAGTGGTCGTAAAAATTTCTTGATGGTAGTTGCAGACCTTCCCAAAATAATATGCAAGTAGTAAACGAGTGAATTTAATTAGAAACAGCCAAAATTGCTGAGAAACATGATTTCATACTTACTTTTCAATCAGACTTCTGTTATTTCGATACTCTTTGAAAAGTTCACAATTTCGAATCATTCCAAGAGCACATATTTGAGACCACAGGGATCCCAAGCAATGAATCTGACATCAATTAGAAAAAAATTAAAAAGATGAAAAATAAAATTTCAACCTTGAAGAATTGTTTGTCTTTTATTAAACCTGTGTAAACAGAGGATGAACAAACCTAAACTTTTTCCATTTTCTTTAAGCTTGGGTTTGTTTATTTTGATGACATTTTAAGGAGACTGCCAGATAAATCTTGATGTTTTAAAAAGAGATTCCATTGATTTCGTGAATTCGATCTAGCCAGTTTTCAGTGTCAAAATGGTGCTCGTAATATGACTATGGGACACCATCACACCAAATCTATTATAGCTATAACTTAGCTAGTGATTTGATAATTCAATTAAAAATGAAATTGATGTAAAATATAGAAATCAGTGTATAAACCAGTATTCTTTGTCCAATTACTATCTCATTGGAGCAAGTGCCATATTAATGAGTGTACAACATGCATATCAATTAATGCACTAATGTTATCTCGTCATAACATTTGTGTGGGGTTTCCCCAGGTGCTACAGACGGTACTACCACAGTCTGGGTCTCCAAACACTAAGTATAGTCTGCCCCTTAGTCATTAGTTTAAACCAGCTACCATAATATTTTAAATTCAATTTATAAACTCATTAATATTCATTAGGCTGAATAGACTAGAAAATCATCATAACCATGACCAAGTCTTTAAATCGGTAAGAGATTCGTCCTGATTTGCATACAACAAAAAATTTTGGTGTTCACCTTACATATTTAATTGAACTTGTTTTAAAAAATTCCTTTTCTCCATTTTTTTGGGGGTGCTGTTGCCAGTTGGATGTGCAATATGTGCTGGGGGTTTTCTATGGTACAAGATGGTCTACATAATAAAAAACCCTCTCCCCCCTTTGTAATGCAGTCTATGGCCCTGCATCTGCCACTGAATAACTATAACCTAACAAAGTAAACCCCAGAGAGAGGGTAGTGTGGACAAAGGGTAGGGATATTTCATAACAAAATAGCCCACTTTCGATATTCTAGTCGAGTGGTCACAAACAAAGCAATTCAAAGTGAGGCTCGGGGGGGGGGGGGATCAAAAGAATATAATATTGAATTGCTTTGTCTGTAATCACTCGACCAGAATATTGAAAGTGGCCTATTCAATCTTGTTCCCAGAGCCTGCATTTCTCCTGGTCAGCACCAAGAAATGAGAGGCTCTGGGTTGCTCCAAGTCTTTGTTACACAATCAAACATTTCTTTCACAAGATGAATTTAGCTTGATGTTTGAAGCTATTATGAATGGAATTTCAGATACATCTGAAACACCCGGCCATGTGCATGAAAAAAATGCAGTTTCATCATCATCTTTGTCGTCATCATTGCCATCATCATCATCATTTAATATTAATAAATTAACTCTTATATTGCGCATGTTCCATAGAAAGATGCTCTCGTGCACTGTACAACATAAAACATCACATTACTAAAAGAATTAAAAATAATCACAAAATTATGAACGATGCAATCGCTCCAAAAAAAAATTAAACAGTAAAAAGACCACCATCATAATATTTGTTTATTATATCCTATGGCAGCAATGCTGAATTGCAAGGATGTCAGTGTGACAGACATCAATTAAATAGACAATTAATTACATATAATAAATAAATACAGTAGGAAATATTTGTAGTAGTGATTATAACCAGACTTTGAGGATTTCCTGATTATTATCTGATAGTGATAAAGTGACACTATTATAATAATGTTTGGTATTAGGAATTAACTTTACTTCCCAGACCTAATAATCATAATTGTAAATAATGTTTAAGGAAAAGATTATTAAAAGAGGGGGAGCCACAAATCTTTTTCATAAATTTAATACAAGACACATCCTGCCAAGATTTGAGCGTGGGTAGCTTAGATACCATGAGAAATATAATAATCAATTAACCAATCAAATTTATTTAAAATGTAACAATGCAGAGGACTCTCTTCTGAACTGACTCTATTAGATCAGAAAGGAACTGGAGAAGAGCTGAACAGACAGGAGAGGCAATTATTCCAAGGTAGATCTTATAAATGGAACAATATACTAGAAATTTAACTATCTGAGAGCCCAAATAATCAACTTTTTAAACAGTCAGTGATGAGTGGGCAACCACGAAACAGGCTTGTAGGGATGTAACTGTATAGTTGTTTCTTTTTCTCATCATTCCATATATATATATATATATATATATATAATTAGAATAAAAGGAAAACCAAGACAGGCAACCAGTAACTGCCAGGAATA
>JAABNW020046674.1:0-20337 GCA_015164035.2 Radianthus crispa
AGGTAGGGACCAGTTATTTGTGTGGTTTATTGAATTTTGAATTTTTTCACAAAATCGCCATACATTCCCTTATAAGTTACATTAGGAACCACAGAAACCCAGCTTGGGCTACCTGTGCATGAAATGAAAAAATGGTGCACACAACTAAAGGGCTCTTTAGTAACACTAGATATCAACAATTCTTGCTTTGGTCTAGCTTTATTTGAATGCAATGACTGATTTCATCAGAAAATTGACAGAGCAAATAAATATATATTCATACACTTGCCTGCACTTTGTATAGAGTGCTAATATTATAACTATTACTATATGACATTATACTATGGATTTGAATCTAAAAATAAATATAATCTTTGCTCTAAGTCTACACTCTCATCATTCAGTGGGGCCAGTGCATCATTGTTGTTAGGACCAAGATGTAAAAATAACCAACTACTTGTCATAACATCTCAGGCACCACCCGAACATACATTTCAGCATGTGCACTCATAACCTCCTTTGTGTCTTTCCTTTTATTAATCATTATTGCTATTTCTTTGTATAATTCTCTTAATTATGATGACAGATTCAATCCCCTTAATTATTAGGAGGCAATATAAATGTTTAGACATGAATTTGATAAATAATTTGAAGAATATAGAGTAAAAGGAAGGAAGTAAGTCTAAGGTCTCCCAAGAACTCTGCAAACTAAACCCCAGTCTAATTCTCTCCAAAAGTGTCAAAGTTTGTCTTTGATTGGCTCATCATTTGCATGTAATACCAGGGAATGAGTAGGATCTGGGTAATTTACTGCATCCCAAACCTTTGATTGACACATGACAATGTAAGAAGAAAGTAGCCTACATCTTGCTCGTTATTTTTCTGTTGACAAGCAGTCAAATTTCAAATTCAGGTTCCAAGAGCTTTCCGTGGAAAAAAATTGAAAAGCAAACAAGACTTGTAAAACTTGGCACCTCATTAATATTTGTGGACAGGATTCTGTCCAGGCTATCGACTGTCTCTTAACCAATGAGAAGTAAGAACACAAGACACCAAAGGTTTTGCCAAGCTGTTGAATATTAATGAGATGCCGAGTTTTACAAGTCTTGTTTGCTTTTCAATTTTCTTTGTGCCTTTCCCTTGGAAAGCTCTCGTGACCCGAAGTGACAAAATTTGAATCTGATGTCTCATCTATGAAAAAAATAACGAGTGAGCGAGACTTGGAGCTAGTCTATGTTCACTCCAATGAGATGAAAATTGTATTAAATTATTTCAAGATCAAGATGTTTGTATGAAAATAAAATCATTAGTGGCATTGTTTTTAACAAGACCAATCTAAACACAACATTAGGTTTTTTCTATATTATCATGCATAACTTGTAAACTTATTCAAAAGCTGTGAAACTGTTCTTTAATTTATGACTAATTTATGACAATGCACAGCTAAAATAAGTTGCAAGGGATATTTTGTACTATATTAGTGGGAAGGGGCAATCCTATTTTTGGAAGGAATATCATTAAGATGATTATATATTAATTTGTGGGTCACGCTGCTTTGTTCCACAGTCATTTAGTGATATGAAATAGAAAACCATTACCATTGGTGGTGAAGATTGTCCCTTCCATCCATCCTGCAACCCACCACTTCCTAAATATTATAACTATGAGCCTGATAATGTGCTATCCATGATTAAAACTAGGTTTAATATTATTTCAATATTCTATTCAATTCCTTCCTCAAGATTTATGATTAGCATCTGTATTTGGCAAGGGAGGCCTTCACATGCATCTTGTGCCATATATTTGATTTCAGTGCCAATTGATGAAGAATTACTCAATGAACATTTGGACAATAAAGGCAAAAGCTATAGCCAACACAGTAAAACCTATGAAGAAGACCACAGCCCAGTCATTATCTGTTAGCTTCTTACTCTCCTTGGTGTCAACATCGCTATCCTCTGATTCCCCTTGACTCTTGGACTTGGACATTGGCTGTTTTTTTCTGGAGGACTGGGTCTTGATGGTAATGATTGGACTAAACACACCTTTTATTCCTGGAATAGAATCCAGAGCATCATCTGCAGCTTCACAATGTAAATATCGTATGGAGCATATTCTGAATCGATACTCCTTTCCTGTATCAGAATTATTGATGGTTGTGGAGGTTCTTGGGCCCCTGTATGCCTGAAACAAGGAGAAACAAATGATTCAGCTAGCAATGGATCTTAGCTAGCCACAGATCATGGAATTGGAGCAAACATTTAATACATCATCTTCCTACCATGACAAAATCTTGATCCTTGCCTACTCCTTGGCTTTGTAATAGGTATTCTATGCTATCACCTTTCCTGATGTTCTGCACAGGATCCCAGCTGATGGTAAAAGATTCTGGACTAATGTTCTCAGCTTTGAGACCTAATGAATGACAAAAACGTTAATATACAGTTTACACCTTAAGGGAGCACATCAGTGAGGTGGTATTTACTCAACTTAATTAAGTATGAATACCTTTGACAGGCAATGGAGGTTGTACACATGTCTGAAAACAGGAGACCTCTGAGTAGGGTCCTGTTCCTGCTTCATTTCTTGCTTGAATTCGAAACTGATATTCAGTTCTTTCTTGTAGTCTTCCAACTTTGTGTGATGTACTCGGCCCACTGAAAACCACCTGAAAGCTTTAACAAACACAATGTAGTATTCCATTAAAAAGAAACCACACTTTCTTTACATGATAGCAGCAATATATTATATTTTTTGAACGACCATTTTTCATATTAACATTACCCCACACAACTGAAGGTTTGATCTTTTGGGTTAGGGTTAGTAATAAAATTTGGCACTTCTTTGCCGTACCTTTTTGTAAGGATTTACAAGCGACATGCTTAGTGCAAATTGCAATTAAAAGGAGGTGTACAATAACTTACTTTCCACTTTGACCAAGCATCTCAAGAGTATAGTTTACTCCAACACTGTCTTTGCCTCCTGATGAACCCCACCTCAGTTTAAGGCTTTGGTAAGAAGCTGATGCCAATTCTAAAGTTGGGGCCACAGGAGGCAGGTCTCTTGTGGCAGCCACAATCAGGGGACTGGAAAGAAAACAGGATAAAACATGAACTGGCAACAAGCACAGACTTTTGTTAGCCCTTCTAAAATCATTATTACGGTCAAAGGACATGAAGTGCCCTCCCCAGCCCCAAGACTACATTATTGGATTTTTTATTTAAATCCTCATTTTCAAACATCCATATTGATAAATGCAAAATATAAATTCAAATCATTGGTTTATTGCTACACAGGCAACCCAGCACATTGAAACAACTGAGTGGCCATTTTTATCATTTTGCATGTCTCCTGCTGAATGCCCTCACTGAGGAAATAATACCAGTAATTTACAATATAACCAGGTCTACTCTAAAAATGAAATGGTATGTAGTATAAGAATATATAGAATTCTCTCCTATGCCACTAGGGTTTTTCTCCGGGTTCTCCAGTTTTCGTCCCTTCCCAAAAATCCACATGTGAGTTGAGAGTTGTGTTGATAGCATAAATAGCATAGTGGTAGTGTATGGGATGAGTGAAAGTGTCCCAATTTAGTGCGCAAGCACTAGAAGGACTAGACACTTTTTTATCTTAAGATAAGTAAAGATGATCTCATGGAACTACTGACCATGCATGCATTGAAACTAAAGACCAACTTTTCATCAGTTTGATGGTCAATTATAATGAAAAGTAAGTTTATTACCTGAAAGGTCCGCAACCTATTTTGTTGACAGCTTGAACTCTTATTCTATTACAAGAACAAAAGAAAAGAAACAATGTATCTATTTAAAAAACAATTTCAAAAGTATTTAACATTTCATTGAAACACATAGGAACATATTGTTTGGTAATATTAAGGACAGCACAGAGGGAGGTTTCCACATTTCGTTGGCTGGAGGGATGTACATTATGAGGGCACACAGCAAGCATGCAAACTTATTTAGAGCGTAAATAATTCTATGTAATGATTTATATAAAGGTTGCTTGCTTGCTGTTGTGTTCCGCATCATGACTCCACTTGTCAGCTCATTTTGTTTCTTCTAAACTCTTCAAATACTACAAATGAAAACCCCAGAAAATTGGATGAAACACTATACCTGTAAGCTGTGTTTGGCTGTAAGTCAACAACATCATACTCCTGAATCTGACTTTCTTCACTCTTTTCTTCATCTTCATCATCAAGCTGCAGATCATAACTTATATTTCTAACACCAGCAATTTCAATATTGTATGATGTAATACGTGCTCCATTATTTCCTGGATGCCTCCATCGTAGCCGCAAGTGAGATGAAGACTGGTCAATCTAAAAGAGTCATTACATATAATCACATTCTGTTCATTGGCTGTTAGATTTTGATTTTAACCTATCTGTACAAATGGAAACATACCTTTCTGACAGAAGTTACAGCTGCTGGTGAAGCTGGGGGAGTGGGGCATGTACTAACTGGGCTCCACAGACTACACCCTGCTGAGCTCAAAGCCTCAATATTAAATGAAAACAAAATTATTTGTCATTGTCATCATCATTATCACTTATTATCAATGTCATTCATCATAATAATCATTATCATATTCATCATCATCAATATACAAGGCAAAATAATAAACTCTATTCGACAAGAGTAGCAAGGATCGGCCCTACTCATGATAGGCTGAGAATGTATGGTACATTCTCTTGTTATATATTGAAAAATTGTATTATTTTGGTCTTATATATTGATGATAATAATAATAATGACATGACTTTGGTCAGACGTATTGTTTATTTGTGGCCCTTGTAGCATCAATTGCACCCTCACTATGCTCAGATGCAAATGATGCTTCTTGGGCAACAAATAAACAATATGCCTGACAAAAGTCATGTCGTAGTCCTATTATTGTCAGTCATTTGCAATCATTCATCATTCACCATCACCCTTTAAGGTGTTTGCCTAAACTTTTTTCAGTTTTCTCATTGACAATGTTTCACTTGCTCCATCATTTTCAAATTTTCACCAGAGTTGTTACTTTTGCTTATTAGTTTTATTGAGGTGTGCTTTGTTAAAATCAAAGTTTTCAAGGCTGGATAATAGAGAAAAATCAAAAACATAAAAAAAGGCTTTTGCATGACCCATGATCTAAAAAAATGGTTCCATCCTGAGAAACCCCAATATTTGGTAAACAAAATATCAAAAAAATAAAGAAGGCTGTATATGTTTGATTTAGAGAAAATTGAAAAAAAACATTTCACCCTCTCACCATTGTTTACCACATACCCACTTAGTTGAATAACACTACTTCAAAATTGTGCTAAAACGTTGTGTGTATCCTAACCCTTGTTTTTTTAACTGTACAAGTTGTGATAACTGTTTTGCTCCATGTCTGGGGAAAGGACTTTTTTTAAGAAAGTGACTTAAAAGTTATTTTAACAACATTTACAATTTCAGCATTTCAATAGCAATGGAAATACAAATGATCACAAATTAATCATCTTCCAACATTCTTCTGACTAATGCTCCTGAAGGTTATTCCTTTCCAATTTCATAAAAAAGTGATACAAGATTTATTACAATTATAGAGGAAAAGTGCCATATAAATTTATAAAGGTTATGTTGTATATATATTTTTGTCCACCAACGTACTGTTGGGCAACAGACAGTTGTTGATTGTCCAAGGCTCAGGCAACACTTTGTTGACTGTTGGTTGAATTTCCAGATATACAATATTTACTTATCAGTAACTGACCTTTACTCTGAAGTAATAATAGCTTGCTGGACTCACTCCTTTGCGCAGTTCAAATGTCTTTTCAGTTCCAGTATATTGCTGTATACCATAAAAATATCCATGATAAAAAATGTGCTATGTAATGTAATATTATATCTAGCTCTTTGTATTTCACCTCAATAAATGTGTCGTCCTCCATCATCTCCAGTGTATACCCTGTAACTGGAGTACCATTTTCTGCAGGTGCCTGCAACCAAAAACACATATTTATATATTATTTGTCAGAATAATGCATTTATATAAATTGAATTATTTAAGACCAATTATAATGCATTTTTTTAAAACAGTTGAGCTTTATCTTATGATACAACTTGCAAAAACTAACCTCCCATGTAATCTGGATAGCAGCTGCTGACCTGCACACTGTTTCTGGTGCTTTAGGAGGGTCTGGACATCCAGGTGCTGTACTTAATTTAGAAACATTTGATGCTTTTCCAACCTGAGACAGAAATTTTTTTAAATATTATTTTATTATCACAGTTCATTTGATTACTGGAAAAAAGCACGCAGTAGTAATTAAACGTACCCCAGCCTCATTTGCTGCTCGAAGAAAGAAATAATATGATCTGCCAGGTTGTAAACCACTGATTGTACACAAGTTATCCACCCCACGATATATCTCACGGAATTCTAATCAATAAAAAATTGTTAATGTTAAAGTGCGCCTTTTAAGCTTAACTCAGTAGTAAATCAGTTCTTCCCCAGATGTATAGTAAGATGGCTCAATATTCTTGTATGGTCAGTACTCATTCACATCAGTCAAAAAGGATGTTGTATGAAACGATAGAATGAGGCCTAGATCTTTTGCCACGATGCTCCTCTGTCTATTGTTCCATAAGACAATGGAACATCCTTTTGGCCTATGTGAACAAGTACTCACCTTAAACACTGGATTGCCCATTTTGGAGTTACGAGAAGTTGAAAACTGAAACACAAGGTCATCATGGTAAATGGTGTAAAAGATTTTGTAATTGAACACATGCTCTTGAATCAACCAGCTTAAATATTAACAATACCATAAACTGAAACTAGAATCACAATCTACAAATAAAGCAGGACATAGTCACGATCTTTTTTGTATATTTTTATAATGAATTCCCTTGATGACATCACATTTCAGAATTACAACACTCATAACTAAATATCATATAATCCATATTCAAAAATATTAAAAACCATCTTGTTATGTATCTGGGAAAGAACTGAATTTACAAAGCACTGTGTTTAAGGTAGTTCTGGGCCCTTGCTGATGCACCCATCAAGCTCGCATTTGGGCATGCACACTTGGAAGACCATGCATTCTCCTGACTATCTAGTAACCTTAAATTTTGAAATCTGTTAAATTTTAGCTGCCCACAATTTTGGCAATAATTATGCTGAAATTGATCACACTTGGTGTTCATTTTAGCATTCACAATCATCCACAGACCTTTCTTTTTAAAATAGTACATTGCTTTAATTGTTCAAAATGTGTCTATTCAATTTCCTCTCGTATCTGTTAGTATGTTTTGAGCAAATTCAACATGAATCTTTAAATAACCTACTATTAATAACTATTTATCCAGTAGGTCAGTATCAGAGTCCCTGACCCCCACTTTTCCCCTCCTTTTTTTGACTTGCCATATGATGATCTTTAAATAACAAGATTTATAGAAAAATTCATGTTCAGGTATACTTTAATAGGCACTGAAGGTAATTGATACTCAAGTTAAGAGCCATATACTTCATCTACCTAATTCTCAGGGCAAGGATCATGAAATAACAAATAAAGGTATACCTACCTTTAGAACCCATCTTTTCTACTTCCATGGATAATAGATAAGCAGTTATTGGAGCCCCACCATTATAATCTGGGGGATCTGAATAAACAAGAAAACAAACAATATGTTTCAGGCTTAGATAGAAACTGGAAAACTAATGAAGACAAAACCATGCCATACCCCAGTATAGATGAAGTGTATTAGGTTGTGTTTTGTGGATTTTTGACAGGATTGGTGGGTTAGCTTGTCCCGGACATACAGGTGACGTACGTAATTTAGAAATCCATGACCACTGAAATGCATAGAAACCAACAATTACTTCAAGTCATCAGTGGAAGCTGTGTATGTGTCTGATATGAACAGTAATGAGGAAAAAAGAATGTAGCAATTATTTGAAATACCTCACTTGTTCCTCCATCACTCACACAAGCTACTCGAAGTTTGTACAAGTGCCCAGGCAACAGTCCATTCATACTATGCTCACAGTTTGGACCACTGTACACCTCTTGAAATGAACCACCTGTAAAACCAGAGAGAGTTGACAATTAAAATTGCTACGTATACTGCCAATGAATTTTCTTCATTATCAAAAGATGTAAAATCATTATAATTATCACCTAAGAATTCTGAATCATTTTCATGAGCAATTATTCAGTTTTACCACAATTCCCATTTTTATCTACAGTAATGTAACACCGATGTGCACAAATATCTATAACATTTTTTCAAGTTTCATTGACATCATTCAATCCATTGTCATCAAATACTCTTGAACAATCCCTTGCAAGAATAAAAGTTTAATAAATTTTAACGATTCTGTTTATTGCAAACAGAACTATCACAACCATGACTACACTACACCATGGTACATCCTTACATACTGTAGTGTCATGGCCAGGATAAGTGGATTTGGAATACAATTTAATATTAATACAAGCTGGGTGTACTTTTGTACCAGAGTCACTTCTGTATGATACTTTTTGTCTGTACCCTATAGTTGGTAAATCATAACTGTATTGTAATCCTCAATTCTTTGGGGTTTATTTTTACTTTTTTTGTGATTGGTTGATGCGAGTCCGAGTTATTTCATCCTAGGTGCAGTGCCATATCATATGTATGATCTGTGATTTGGATGAACATGCCAACTAGTCTATACCACAGTTAAACTGTATTGTAAGTTCAATTCCTGATTGTATGAGGATGGCTCTATTCATTGTAGTTTGACTGTATGTCTGTAAGTTCTGATTGTCTGAAAACTGCAAATTCTCCATATCTTAATTTGACTGTAAAGTGCATTTGTATGGTTGGCACTATGTGCAGTTTTCATATGACTGTCAAATGTTCAGGGCAAGAACACTGCCACGACAAGGAGTCAGCCAATTAAATATTTAGAAAACATCACGGTCACTGCAAGACACACACTCCTCGTCCAATCAAATGCAAGAAACATGGCACGAAACACTGCATGGACACTGCCACGGCACTGCTTAGAGCAGATTTCATGACTGTGAAAAGTTCAGTGCCGTGAGCATGTCGTGCCATAACCTAGGATTTTAATTTTTCTTCTTGTGTGATGTGATTGGTTAAGCACAACACTGCCGTGCAGTATTTCATGCCATGTTTCTTGCATTTGATGGAGGAGGAGTGTGCATCTTAATTGCAGTGACTGTGATGTTTTCTAGATTTTTAATTCACTGACTCCTTGTCATGATGACAAGCTCCGTACACATCATGCTTTTTGGGTGGTGAATCTGTATTGTAGCCATATCGCATCATGGTACTTACAAGTCATACAAAAACAACTATTAGGATGGAGCATTTTTATTATGTGGTAGGCGGTAGTTTTTACCTTTGCCATCATCCATCTCTAGAATATACTGAGAGATTACAGTTCCACCAGTGTCTTCTGGTGAATCTAAAGTCAGACCAAAATAAATGATTACTTTTACTTGCCTTCTTTAGTACAAACAACCATTGTTGCCACTTTTGACCGGCAGATGTATAGCTACTTACCCCAGGTTACTGTAAGTGAAGAGATCTTAGGCTTACCCAGTAGCAATGGAGCAGAAGGCCGCCCTACAGAAAGCATATTATTAAAAACATGACTTTCTTTTATTGTAGTCTCTGGTATAATTATTTTGCACATAATATAGGATGTTAATATTAAAAATGATTTTGCTTACCTGGCCTCTCTGGTGCTGTAGTAAATATAGCTACTTTACTCCATTTGCTACTACCCTGGTTATTTATTGCAGCAACCTAGAAACATAAAAGATTCTCTAAGATACAACTTGTTTATCAAGTAAAAGCAAGTAAAGCATCTACTATGCTATAATCACAGGAAAGAAAGAAAAAAAAAGTGAAATGTATTTTTAAATGGGAATTACAGAATAACCATTTAATTTCAAAACCATGGTTTTGCCGAACAGTAAAACCATTACTGTGTTTTCATTTATCAATGGTTTTTATAAATTATGAATAATCATGGTTTATGGAAAAATCATTGATTTCATGTTTTTTTCTTTTTTTCCCTGTGAATCAAACCTCAAAATGCCTCCCTCAAGTAACATTAGAATACTTTTTTAAAATGGCATCTTCTAACTAAAATTGTGTGTATCTAAAAAATGTACTTTAAACACCAAAAGTGTTTACTCACCCTAAATTTGTAGGAAGTATTTCTTTGCAGTTTTTCAATTTTATTATGCTGTTCAATTCCTCTGTATGCTACCATGAATCCATATGCCTACCACAACAATACAGCTGCACTTAATAACACAAGTTTGATTATTATATATAGAGAAAGGGTATTTTTACCCTTTTTTAAGGTTATTTCTTGAAAGGTTTTATAATGAACATTATAAAATAGTTGGGATAGTACCCGTGAACTGTTAACTCATTAATAAAAAATAGTTTGTACAACTACAATGACCAATCAGGCCCATAGGCTGGGGGGTTCAGGGGGCTGAACTCACTTGAAAAACTCTGTTTTTTTGCCTGGTATATATTTTGTTAATGTTGTCCAATAGCTTATTTTTAAATGAAAAAAGCCTGTTCCAATGATAAAAAAATGTCAATGTATTTTCTTTGCATTGGTTGACTGTTCCCTTTTTTGTTAGCTGTTTTTCCCGCTACCATTAAAGTCCTGGATCTGCCACTGGGTCCCAATTGTGCAAAAACAAACAGCCCCTTTGGTGTAGCAGCCTACGGGCCTGCATATGCCAAAAGTCTGCACAGCAAAATCATATGACATCACATGCTTGTGGCAACCCGAAGTGGCTGTCCTAGACATGTTGTTGCTGCAAGCAAAGTGAGCAAAGCAACACTATTTTGAACACAGATTCCTGTGGTGAAGATGAACAAGGGAAAACTGGGCTGATTGTTATCTCGATTTTTGCAATTTGGCAAACTGGTGAACCAGGAAGTAAGCCACTGCTGTGAGCAAAGCAACACTATTTTGAACACAGATTCCTGTGGTGAAGATGAATGAGGGGAAAATGGGAAAAGTGGGCTGATTGTGATCTCAATCCTTAGATATTTGCAATACAGCAAATGTGTGGATTTGCTTCAAACTACTCTAATAAGCACATATGATGTCTGAGGTAGCCCACATTTAAGATGCATTAGAGCTATTTTGGAATGGAATGCCAATGACCTCACAGTCCAATAATGTTTTGATGAACTCAAACATTGAAGTTTATCCATCAAAACTAAAAAGGTAACAGGGGACTATTATGACTGTTGCTCACTAAAACCTTAGTGCAGTACTTGTCTAATGTCTATTAAAGTGTATCTTTTCTGGAAGCTTAATAAACAGGGATTTCAAAGCAATAAATAATTTTTTCATTAATAATTAATCAGTGTTGAAGATTGCATGTTTTATAGTTTTCGACTACTCTTTCTTTACTTAAGTTCCTGACAGAGGAATTTTTTAAATTTTTAAAAATTGATCTCAAAAATTGTCTCACATTTCAATTAATGTGAGACACCATTTTTAAGAGATATCTGTCGACATCTCTGCAAAAAATTACAGCAAAATTGTTCAAAATCGCAGGAACTTCTTGAAGATGCTTAAAACTGCACTATAAATTGATTTAGAGAATTTGGGTTTGGTTATCAACAATCTATTGGGACTCTCTCTTACACAACCAATGACACAGTGGCTATCACTTTCTTAGAACCATTGCTACAAAAATTGAGAAAATGGCCACAAATCAAAGGTCCTCTGGTACCTTAATTTCCACATATTAGTACATCAAACATACCGTGTTTTTGTCTTCCATTTCTAATAAATACTCTATTATTTCAGCTGTAACAAACAAAGACTTTTTGTTAACTTATGATTGTTTTGTCATGACGTATGCTATCACTTGGTTGCTACTCACCTCCATTGCTTTCTGGTTTATTCCATGATAATTTCAAATAATTATGTCCTGCCCTCTCAAGAAGAGGAGCTTTTGGAGCATCTGGAACACCAGCACTTGTATATGTAGTCAGATCTTGGCTGTATTCACTACAATAAAGTAACATCACTCAGTGATATGGATAATCCATTTAAAGTGCACCTAACCCCTGACACATAAATACTTTCAGAATTGAAGAAAAACTCTTAGCTTAATATCTCCAAGATGAGCCACTCAAATCATATAAATGTTTTTAACCATATATCTATTCACTCCATATACATCCAATTCTGAAAGTATTGCGTTAAGGGTTATAGGCACTTTAACTGAACTTCAGCATCTTGATATCATAACCCAACTAATGATCAGGTGTCTGCAGACTATTGCTCATGCATTTGTCAAAGCACAGCTGATAGTTGGCTGTACGGTCTACAGTTGACAGATGAATGGCCTAAAGTCAGGTTACAATCAGGCAACACATGTCGGCTGGTCACAAAAAAAGGAGTTTGATAAAAATACCTAACCTACCAAAGTTTCTTTAGCACATGATAGAAGGTGGCTGCTCATGTTGTAAACACTAATTATCATTATTCTCATTATTATTGTCATGGTCATTGTTGTTATCATTATCTTCATGCAGTTTATTTATCATAAAGTTATTATCAACAAAATTCTCCAACTTTTTCTCAGTATGTAATTTTTGTCTGAACAAGGTACAATTCCAAGTCTTTTTCCTGACTTTTCCTGACACTTGGCAACTATGCACCTCCCTTAGTATTTTTTCCTTCTTGAAAAATGGTGGTGAACAGTGGACTGTTAGAAGAGTTATGATTGGTATCCAAAACTGCTGACAGTATATAGACGCATTTGGTGTAGGTTGCAGTGATCTTGCATTTAGTCAAAGAGCCAACAAATCTGAGCCAACGAAGGTTTAAAATTATTTACCTTGCCCCTATATCATTTATAGCTTGCACTCTAAATGAACACTTTGTTCCTGGATGAAGTTTGTGAGAAAGTTTAAACTGCTTCTGACTACCACTGTAGACATCGTAGTACTTCCCTTTGCCTTCACCCTTGTCCCACTGCAACTTGAATACCTTGACCGGTGATCCATGGTCGCTTGGTGCCTATTACATAACAGTTATGTTATTGGTCAAGGTAATTCCCTTGTCTTGCATTATGCCTTATTCATTATGTGCACAAAACAAAAATTATGGAACTTGCAAAGTTTAGGTATTATTCTATCATAACCTCTCAATCAATTTTCACTTTTTTTCAAGTTTGTGAGTAGGAAAAAATGTGATTTTGTAAAACTTGCCCCAGTCTCCACCCATGAAAGTGAAAGTGACAGTAAAAGGGGTGTGTTTATATAGGCAGAGAGAGAGAGAGAGAAGTAAATAGCCAATAGGAGCAAGGTAGGCAAGAAAACAAACAATGAGGGAAAACAAAAGAATGAATAAATTAGGAAAAACTGAAGCGTTCATTCATCCCATTGGGATTAAGAGTACCCAATAGATGAATAAGTTGCATCTCTTTGGTTTTACGCAATCATTGTCACCGTTAACCAAGGATAAACCAAAGACAATAAAATCAGAATGTGAGTGGTTAGGTGAATTAAAGTGGCGGGAAACTGGTTTAGTTGAATCATTGTTCAGCGAACATCATTAAGATGTTCACGGACACGATCACCTAAACGGCGGCCAGTTTCACCAATATACAAAAGATTACAGCGAGAACATTTAATGCAGGAAACAATGTTGAAGGTAGTACAATAAAGATGGTCAGTGATGTTTATAGAGATGGTTTAGGACCAGCAATGGAAGTGTGAGAAACAATGTAGGGACAAGTATAACAAACAGGACGAGAACAAAGAAAAGTGCCGGGTTAGACTTTATCGAGTACAAAGGTCCATGCACATGACATGTATGGCGTCTCCAATTGGGCCAAAGGCTTCTGAATTATTAATGTGTTTTTGAACAAGAATTAATTATTATCAGGAATTAAATTTTATTTCTAATTTTAATTTTTAATAACTAGAACTTTTCTTACACTCCATTTGATATGGAAGCTTGTCTTTGTGTTATTCACCAAATGAGGAGCTGAAGGAGCAGCTGGTGCTGCACTAGGAGTCTGGGCAATAGCTTCAGGAGAGTAACTTCCTTTAACTTTATCTTTGATAGCACACAACCTACAAAAAATAAACATACAAACAGCAATCCTACCAAAACTTTGCTTTGATTTTTTATATTTTAAGAAAGGATCAATACACTTATCTCCAAACAGTGAGCTAACAAAATTGTATACCACCAAATACCACTGAGGATAATGAGAAACAATGCATATCAAACAAGCAAAGCTATTGGTGTGATACAAAATACAGATGAATGATAGCAAAGACTGACTAATGGTCTATCCTTAATCCCACTGCCAATTGGCTATGCTACTGGAGGTCTATCACAAACAGACCCCTAGTCGCTCAGTCAATCAGAGGGCTCAATTGGTGATAGACCAAAACATTTCAAATTTCAACATTTTTCATCCTTTATTGGACTTACTAGTTTTTTTACTAAAACAATAGAGTCCTAAGGTGTGACATCAGTTGCCATGGATTCTGGCTCTAAACAGTAAGTGATCAACACCCCAATATCTTTAGGGAAACAAAAGAAATATGGTTGATCGACTTAAGTTTAGAACCAGTTTCCTTGATAACTGACAAAAGGTGACATATTCACTTTAGTACTCTATTATGACAGACCTCTCACCCACATGGCCTGAGTAAATAGCCCATTCTGCCTTTAGATGGAGTCGAAATAGCATAAAGTGTTTTACAGAAGACTGCCGTGATGGTCTGACAACTAAAAACGGCAATACTTGTGCCTAAGATTCTTCAGTCAATTCCATTCTAATCTGCCATTTTGAGATGATAAGGAGAGCCTTCAAAAAATTTAGTCAGTGGTCTTTATGCGTAAAAACCTATGAAACCAAAAAGTTCTGATACAGCGACTGGATTCCTCCAATCAGGGAACAGCTTTAGGCATAAATTAGTTGAGAAGTTAGCACATGCGTGTACATTTTAGCCAATTAATTAGGTTAGTGCATGCTCAATATATCAAAGTCATATATCATCCCACATGTGAGATGTGACTTCCATTTGTCCTATAAATATCGCATCGGGTGCTTACATAGTAATGAAAATTCAGTTCAGGCAAATTGGAAGGCAGAGCGCATCTAATCAGAAGTTCATTGGAAAACGAGTGCTAATCGAATTAATGTTTAGATATCGATTAGTTTACGGATCACTTAGTGAGCGAGTGAGTAAGCAAGAGAGTGACGTTTCAGACCCCTCACAATAACTCATAGTTAAAAAAGGTCAAAAGCACAAGTTGAACAATAACAGCAGTAAAAATCACAAATCATAATTACATAAAAACAGAATTTTCCTTGAGCATCAGTGGTTTTTAGCTTTTCTTTTCTGTCGATAATGGCCCCCATTTTTAAACTGGGTTAGCCACAGCCAACCCAGTAAATAGACCTCGTCCTCATGGCCTACAAGTCAATAGCAGTTATTGAGTCAGACCACTCTGACTCCAGGACTAATTTCCGATTATCAAGTGGATCAAGCAGATGAAATGTGTGACCATCACAGGTGTCAGTTTTGCAATTTTTTAAATCTCGTCCCTAAGCACTACACCTTACCATTACTTTTATTTGCAATTTTTTAGGTGATTAAAGTTAAAATGAGTCTACCTGAATCTATAAGTTGTTCCTGGTTTAAGTTGCTTTTCTTTGTGTTCAGTATTCATCCCACTAAGATCACAAATACAATAATAGAAATCAGAAAACATTTTTAATTACTGTCATTAAACAGATGAAGAAGAATGATGTACCTGTAGATGTTCCTATAACTAGTGTTATTCATAGCCATTTGAAGTTCAAATTTGCATTCCAGTAAATGGCTATTGTTGCTTGTTTGATCTGACCAGGAAATATTAATAGTTGTACTGTCAACAACATCAACCTGCAAGAAGACAAAAAGGAAATGAAACAATAACAAATGCATCAATCAATCACTTATCAAAAAGCAGAATGACTGTTTGCCTAAATCACAAAGAAAACAAACATCAATATGAATCAACATCTTTTATCAGGAAGACTCTTCCTTCCTACCTCAGGTGCTCTCTGAATTTTAAGTCTTGTTGCTTTTAATTTTTCTGTAAAGCATAATATAGAAAAGAGTGAAAGGGAAATGGAACAGAATGGATTGGGATAGGTTGGTATTGCTGCTTGGCATACCAACTGACACATGCAGGAAGACTGACCAAAACTGAAGAGAAAGAATTCTGATTGGTTGAACATACAAACGACCAACAGAATCCAATTTCAAAATAAGATTTGTTTTCCTATTTCACAACTCATCTTATCTATCAAAAAAAAACTTTAAGAATACACAGATCTCTCTAAAATTTCATCTGCTTTTTACTTTAAACTTTGCATTAAACACTGCCTCCTTTTTCCTCATTTTTATACTTTTTGTTATCAAATGAAGGGGCATTCAAGAATTTTTCAAGTATTTGTTCTTAATTTCTTGGGCACCACTATTTTGTCATCCGCTTTCACTGACCTTTCTTATAACCAACCAATGAGAATTTACAGCTAATTTCCATCACACGTGACCAATAGAATCAAAACTTCAGAATGCAGTTTTTAAGACTTCATTTGAAATTCAAAATCTTGTCACCGAAAGTCTGGAAAATCAAATTACTTTCACTTCAAGAACACATATTTTGGAGCTGAAACTTCATGATGTGGTTGGAAACAGAGTTCTTTTGGAAAATACTTTTAAAATTTTTAACTGAATTTTTGTTGGAACTTTGGAACTTTTGATCAGAGATGAAGTAATGAAGTTTTGGAAATTACTTTTGAAGTTTCCGATCTACTGGTCACATGTGACATAAATTTGCTGTAATAATTATAATGAATAATAATGGCTGTTCTTATATAGCGCATTTCACAAGGTCTCAATGTGCTTTACAATTGATGATTGTGTAATGGGATGACTGCTATTTATAGTGCAATTTGCTGCCATAAAGTTTACAAACAGGAGAATGTGTTAGTAATGATATAGAATAGAATAAATGGTAAGTTATAGTGCTTGGGGACGAGGTTTGAATTCTGGGCGAACACCCTTGGAATATGGTATTCGGAAAAATTAATTTCCAACCTCGTTGGGATTCGAACCCACGACCTTTGGAATTGTACACCAATGCTCTCCCAGCTGAGCTGTTAGTAATGATTGGCTAGACTGTTTCCCGAAATGACGTCACACTTTATATTTCAACCTCTTATAACTCTAAAACGCACAGTCTATATTCAGAAATATTAAACCGTCTTATTGTGTATATGGAGAAGAACTGACTTACAAATTACTCTGGTACGCTTTAGGTGCACTTTAATGTAAGATGAAGAGTATCATGTATGTTAACTAAAAATCTTTTGTTCAAATTCCCCAGGGTGGCTGGCTATGATGACAATATCCAGTCTTCAATTCAGTGGTCAACATCCTACAGATCTACCTTGCAAACCCATTACATGCATTTTGATGACCAGTAAATCCCTTGCAGGTAACAACTATTTTTGAGGAAAAAGCATAAACATTCCAATCTACTGTGATTCATAAGACTAACCCTAACCTTGTAGCACTTCAAACTGTAATTTAATTTGGAATGCCACTCCAGGAAGCAGCATGGCCGAGTGGTAATGGCGTTGGTCTTGCAACCCGATCTTCTGGGTTTGTGTCCTGCCATGACCACTAGCCGAGACTGTATCATTCAGATTTGATTTGATCAAATTCAGTCTCTTGACCATTCTTGGGATTGGCATTGGGATTTTTTAAAGGGACTGGGTTAGGTTGGGAGGGCAACCTCACAGAAGAGCCCCTAAGGGGAGCATTGTCAAATGTTTCTTTTTTTGAATTTTGAGATCAAATCAAAAGAACATTAAACTCGTGAGGGTTTGGAACATACCATTTTGTCCTCCGAGTGGAGCTGCTTTTCGAAGTACAGTGAATACGCAGAACAAAACAACCCGTTAATTACATGAATGCAAAGTATATCCCAGTATGAAATTGTAAACAAGGCAAAGAACATTTCTTAGCAGTACAGTATTGGGCCATAGTTACTCGAGGGGGATGGTTAGGAAGTCCTTTAGTTGTAAGTTTTTGTTCACTTTTTTCAAGCGTGACCGTGCACAATCTTTTGTTTTATCATTGTTTTACCCTTGCTGACTATGGCTGAGTGAACAGACCAAAATCTTTCTTCTGGCTGCTGGTCTGAAATACCTAAAGTTTTATCATAGGTATTGGAATATTCCTTACACTAATGCCATAGACATAGTTTCTGTTTACTTGTTTTGCAGTTTCGGATGAGCATAAATAAATGTGTGCATGGTCAAGACCAGTTCAACATCAGAAGCGAAACAAAGACCCATAACAATAGGTTTCCTAACCATCCCCCTCGAGTAACTATGATTGGGCCATTCCATTTTATATGTGCTCCCCCCCTTCCCCCCATTGAGGGTTCTGGATATCCAAGGGGGAGGGGGGTGTTACAGCAGGCGATGCTGAAAATCATCTTTGCGGGAAATTCACAAGAAGCAATTTTCGTGATAGATCTATATACCAGGCACAAAATCACAGAAAAAGAGTAAAGCGAAAAATTAACGATGTATATCGTAAGTATATAAGCTTACTTAGTGTTGAAATGCATTATGAATAATGAGGCGCTCTAAACGACGATTTTGTCGCAAATACATTCTTTATTCTTGATTTCCGACTTTTTTTAAGACATCCTACGCACGGTTTGGAAAAAAATCCTAATAAGTAAAGAATGTCAAGAATCAAATACAAATTTCAATGGAACTTTCTTACCTTCTTCGATAGATAAACTTCCACCTTCAATTTCTGAATTTTCCTCGTCTTGTTGCTTATCTCGTAGTTGGCTCAGTCCCTGAACTGGGATTTCGATAAATTGATTACAGTGACCGGTGCCTTTTTCCTCTTCTTTGTTATTGCTTCCTTTACGTTCTCTCAGCTTTTTTTGGAGTTTTTCTCGTTGCTTTTCGAGTCGTTCATCGCCCGTATTGCGCCTTTGTAGGTCATGAGCTCCATTGGCTTCGTTTTGGCAGTTGGAATGAAAGCAATGTTGATCGAATTTACTCAATATTTTATCCAGTTCCTCGGTAACTTCATCATAAACATCATCTTTGCTTTGAAAAACCATTGACTGGCCAGTGTCTGGATCTACAAGTTTAATAACCTGCGGCAATGGCGTTTCGTTTTCAGGAAAACTAAGACATATAGTTGCCCCCGACGAAGTGTGTAAATCAACCCGTCTTCCAACTTCATCGTCTTCTTTTGGTAGCGAAGTTTTCAACTCACTTGTCATGACAGTCTTACTAAAACTTGTAGAAAAAGACTCACACAAGCGATCAAAACTGCGACGCGTGATAACCCAAAGTTAATTTTCTAAATAAGATCAAAAAGTCTGAAAGACACTAGTTGAATAAGATAGAACTTCCAGTGTTTGCTTTAGCTCTCACTTGGACGGTCTCTCAGAGTCCATTTCTTGGGCGAAGAACCTAACAGGCAGTGAAGGTACAAAAATAGAATATTCTCTGTCGCTGTTATGTATAGAACGGCAACAAAATTGTATTTTGTGTTGATGAAATACCGTGCAAAGCCACTAAGCAGCTGTGAACCACCGTATTCTTTCCACGTATGGTCTTTTTGTTTTCCTTCACAAGCCCGCTGACATGCGCGCCTTTGCGTGTGGGCTCAAATTACATTGTTCTCTCACCACTTCCGGTGTCTGTTCTTAATTAAATCTTGAAAATCACAGAGTGACTTTCGTTGCTTTTTTTTAACTCGGGAACGATATTTCGTTGTATAAATAAATCCGTGAATCGAGACCTAACTCATTATCAGTTAAGTAAAATAGCTTCAATAACCATGGAAACTCAGTTTTATTACTTGCTACCTCACCCCCAAGGGGAAATTTGACTTGGGCACTTGTCCACAGGGGTGGACATTTGACAAAAATATGAAGCCTGACCGGTGGGGCATTTGATCTCGAGCTAACGGTCAACAATGGAAAATTCCCAATATTATACACCTTATTCCTTAAGTTTTTATGAAGTATATTAAGTTAGATACTAAAGTTCATGGTTTCTATATTTCAAACTACATGTTAAAGTGCTAATAAGCCTTAACTCGATACTTCATGTATTGACTATATATGGAGTGAATAAGAGGATGGTTAAAATTTTTTATATGATTTGAGTTGCTCATCTTGGAGATATCAGGGGTTTTTCTTCCAATATGCTAATGAGTGTGATGTCAC
>JAABNW020046786.1:0-10315 GCA_015164035.2 Radianthus crispa
GATTATATAATCCTTGAATGCAGTGATTTCTTCCCATATCTATTTTATTCTTTTCAAAGTAACAATAAGAATAATTACTAAATAGTTCCATTTATTTTCCTTCTAAAATAAACTAGATAACAAACAAATCTAAAAATGAGTGCGTCTTTCACATGTCTATCCTGGAGTGATCAGTATCACCCCTGACAAAGTCACATTTGATTTACTTTGACAGATAAAGAAGGTAGTGGTCAGTAGTTTGCTGATATTCATTGCCTTATAATATCTCATCAAGACTATATGTGATATTTACAAGTAGTATGTACCACAAGTGGCTTAGTCATTTCTTCATCAGTTGTGATGGCACTTTTAACAGACGAGCAAGCTGTTCCTAAAAGTAGAATGAGGTAGGAGTGAATTTTGTGTTGGTAAGTTTTTCAATAGACCTTTTGCCTTGGACAGAAATAGCTTGCAAATGCTTCTCTGTACCGTTTCCACCAGACAAGATTTTGGAGGAATTTTTGACACTTTTTTTTTACATTTCCAAAGGTGCCGCATACACCGGAGCATGCATCCACAAGCCTGTCTCATTAGCTTGTTGTGTTTTTCCAAAAGCTAAATCATATTGCTGGTGGCAATCATCCAAAATCCTGTGGTAACAATTGTACATATAAGAAGACATGCAAATATGAATATTCATCAACACATACCTGTAATAATTCTACATTTTTCCTGGCTTGCTGACTTAAAGTGGGAGCCTGTGAAGGACTCAAATTACATTCAGCAGTGAACTGGAATGTCTGGAAAAAAAGCACAAGATAGCTTAATATTTGCTGATAGCTTCTTCAATATTCTGGTGGAGTCATAATACAGAAAGCTACTTGCACTTTTGGTCGAAGATTGATTGATAAACCTTTTGTGGTCATTGTCATCCATACCTTGCCATTCCCTATTGGGATGAATACTTGTGGTGTGTGGGCAGTTGGGGCAGAATTGGTTAAAGGGGAGCCACTCATTGACATAATCCTGAAAGAATAAACAAATGATGTCATATATATAGGATGACAACAATCATGGAGATCATAACGTTAATGAGATGATAATTGTACACTGTCATGTATGATAGGAAAAATATGAATTCCTACCTTTCTCCAGCCTTTGGTTCACGTAATAACCCTGGGGTCACTGGTAATCTGAAATAAAAAATGAACAAAAATTCTACAAGTTCCTCTACATCTAAGAAAATGATAGGAATGAAATATTTTAATAATGAAAAGTGATTCAATTACCTTGGGTCAAATTTTGGAGTAACAAATGGAGTTTGTGGCATGCCTCGGCCATTAGCTGCTGGGGTCACAAACTGGTTGTTGACCTTGGATGCATTTCTCCTGTTTTGAGAAAAGGTGTCCAACTTATGAGCAAAGCTAAACATGTGTAAATGAGTGTGTGAGCATAACAATCATTAGTACATGAAAGTATCATACCTTGAAGTTCTTGTAGTTGACGGAAGGGGAGGCTGCATGGCTGCATCATCTACCTTTAGTGCCTTGTTTTTGGCTTTAGAAGAAGGGGACATGGGCACATTTTTCCTCTTGAAAAATGAATGAATTAATGAATAAAGACAACTTTCAAAAATGAAGCTCTTCAGGGGGACTTTGTATGTCTATTATGAGCCAGTTTGTAGTTTTAAAATCATCTTCAGTGTGCATGCAATTTTATCTGGCTTATTGATATTACCTTACTGGTTGATCTCAGAACTCTCCCTGTTGAAGCTGCCTCTGTTATCTATTGATAGAGAGAAGTGTGGAAACATGTCTTGTTTTTACAAGCTGGATTCTTACCAAACAAATCATGAATAAAAAGATAATCATTGAAAACCCTCAAACAACCTGTCTGGGCTAATCTAACTCGGATAAGTACAACTTATAAGAAAAAAATGACATGTTACACAGCATTCAAGAATCAAAACCAAGGCTTTGGGAGGTGAGAGACACTTACCTCAGCTGGTCTAGCTTTTTTTTCCCTTGTTGATCTAGCTGGAGTTTGTAAATTATCAACATTTGTTACATCCTCAAGGGGTGCCCTGTCAAAACAAACCGAATACCATGCAATGTCAATATTAGACAATTTGGTTAAATATGGAAACTATTGTCCTTAGTTACCTTGGAGCATTCTGAAGCACAGCATCAGTCATCTTTGTTACAATCTTTGATGCCTGTGAATCAAATCAATGAAACATTAGTGAAGTGCCCATGTTTTGTCATTATCATCAGGATTTGTATCAGACCCATTGAAAACAATAGGTCAAAGGACTGTCTTCTGGGAAGTAGAGCAGTGAGGGTGGGGTAATGGGCTTGAATCATAATGTTACAAACCTCTTGTAATGCTTTATCATTAACTTTGCCACCTTGAGCTACAAGACAAGAAATACAAAAGGATGCCATACTTTAAATAATAAGTATTAAAACTAGGCTCTTAGAGTAAATGACTTAAGCAGGGCTTCTAATAATGCACCTCTCAAACTAAACCCTGTAAGGGGGTTTGTGGACAAAATCTGAGGATTTGAAAGCAAATATGTGCCTTTGGGTTGGGGATTTGATAGGACATTCTAACATTTGGTTGGCAGTCTCTTCTTTAGTCTTCTATTTTTTCAAGTTATTTGATCAAAAACTGCTTTCCCTCCCTGGGGCATTTGATAATTTTTTAAGGGTTTTGTTCAAATCCCCACCCTTAGCCCACACTCCCCCCTTATGGGGTTTACTTCCTTTGATAGGTGCATAACAACAGCTGACCAGTAACAGCAGTTTGTAGGTCAGTCACCTCATATCTGGATCAACATTACTGGTGAAAATGACCAGAAAGGGAAATATTTTCTGATGGCCAGCTGCAATGTCTTAAGCCCTGCCAAACATACTCAAGCTTATTATCTTAATAGTTTGAGCATTACCCAAATAGTCTACAACTTTCATCTTCCTGATGTTCTGAAATGTAAAGTTTGGAAAAATCAGGGCAAATACATCAAGATATCAGTCGAGATTACGAGGCATACTCACAGGTGGGAGCTTGAGGATTTCCAGTTTATAGGCATTTTTTATCATTGAATTGAGAGAATTGACTTGAGATCGCATCTTGGTAATTCTGGCTTTAACTGAAAACACAAATGCCTACGTGAATGCCAAACGGTATAAACCTTGATCATTTCTTGATAAAATAACATTATGTATACAGCCTTAAGGCACCCTTTCATTGTAGCTATGTAGAAAATGTCTTTTTGAAGGAAAATTGACCTTGCACATCGAAGTCTTGGAGGTAAACGTCCAGCTTGTTTCGTCTTTCTTCATCGTTCAATGAAGTCTCGAGATCTCCTTCTGGAAGGGCAGGCCGTTTTCGGCTGGTTTGTTGAACCCTAGTTCTCTTTCTTCGGGCCGGCATTGAGCTGAAAAGGAAAGATTTGAATGCAAAAATGAAGCGATGAAAAGGATGAAGCTTCTTTTCAACTTTAGCCAAATATTTTGAAAAGAGCGCCAGAATGGGTCATGAGCCCGCGATCCATTAACGTCCCCTTGAAGGCCTCTGACAAATCTACCAATATTACCCATTGACGTCCCTGCGATCTCTTGAAATTAAATTTTCAAAATATATTAAACATATAAGTTTGCATAAGAATGGTTTACCTCTTTACACAAAGATGAATTAGCATTTCAGGCATTGGAGTAGAATTTGTTTTAGATTAAGCATAGTTCGGATAGCCCTGCAACATAATGTACCCATATTTCAATAAGGTACCTAGTTACCAGTCCATCACAAGACAAGTTGTCCTCCTCTGCGTATTCTTTGTGAAGTTGGTCACAGAATTGACCAAAAATGACACTTTTTCACTTTGGAAATTGTCTGGCTTTAGCTTACTTCCCTTATTTAATAGTATACAAGTATTCTGGACTGTAAGTTGGTGGTGTTGTTTTTTTGTTTTAGGGAAAAATCAACTTCGATTGTGAGAAAACCTTTTTCTCATTTTATGCCAATTCAAATGTTCTATCACTTTTAAGGCTTATGTTACTTTTGATAATTTAGGTCAGAATATAGTGCTTTTTGGCAATGTGTGAAGGCAGGGGGTGCGTATTTGGTAACACAACTCTGTAAGGTAATGATTTCATTCAACTGTATTTATTCTGACAAATTCTCCTCACCCGTGTTGGGGTCAAAATTAAAATGTCATATAAGTTAAGTTATTGTTCAGTCATTCCAACATGTAACTTGATTGTTTCTCAGATGTTAGTTTTAGCAACTTTTTTCCCTACTTCTGAAGTGTTGCCTGACAGTATGGACTACATAGGGGTAAGAGAATATGTTGATAAACCTTGGTTACTGTGAATCACCTGGGCACCAGGCCACAGGGCCCACATCATTCCTTCTAGACAGTTGGAACTCACAATAACCTGGAAGTTGCACCATGCTGGATATATTTAAAGTCTTGTGGATGTTGTACCATTCAGAGTTTTATTCGGTGTCACAGTATCCTAGAGGCACAGCATTATGTACTTATCAAAGTAAACCCTGTGTGTGTTTGTGTGTGTGGGAGAGGGGGGGGGGAGTGAGGGCAAAATGTGGGGATGTGATTGCAAACATGCTCTTGGGTCGAGGATTTGATTGGAAATTTTACTCCTTGGTTGACAATCTTGTTGCCTTGTAATTTTTCAAGTAATTTGGTCAAAAACTCCTTCCCCTCCCTTGGGCATTTGATGATTTCAGATTTTGTTGAAATCCCCACCCTTTGCCAACACTTCCTGCTTATAGGGCTTACTTTGATAGGGAACAGAGATAAAAGCACCATGGACAATCCAATATTGCAGACATTAGCAACATCTTATTATATGAGTGCACGCTTTGCTGTTTGATGATTGTGGGAGGGGCTGTCATATGAATTTGAATGACAATTTCACACTTGGGTGGGTTATGTCGTAGGCATCAAACTATTGCACATGTTGCATTTGTTCATCATGGAAAAGGTCTGTTTAAAGCAATTCAATTGGATGTTTCTTTCAGGAATTTCTTAGATCAACAGTAGATTTAGCAGATCTTATTGGGTTGTATTTAGTGATGACAAAAATTGCTGGAAAGGGTGACTTGAAGGTTCTAGTAGCAGGATTAGGTTAGTAGTCCTATTAAATCATTACTTCTTGTATCAACATCATTCTGAAATGCCTGAGATATAAATTGGGCTTGATTTGTTTTCTGCGTTCAGTCAGAACTCACCCTAGTGTGTCCAGTGCATGCATGATTACTCTTTGTGCAGGCATAGAATGAATCACAATAGCATGTGATCTTCATTAGGAAGCTGACAAATGAAAGCCTGAGTTCTCACAGCCATGCTTCTAGTTTTACTAATTGTTTATGTATTATAATTTGCTTTATATTATTTCAAATATTATTTTGTGAGGAGGCCCCATCTGATTACAGAAAAAATTGAATCCTGGTGTCAGTTTTGGTACAAATTACACCTCTGAGTATTTTTGATAAAAGATATTGTTACCCAAGCTCAATTACAAAACAGAGCTAAAGGATTGTGATGGGATGATTTTTGTGTTCAAGATAATTGTGATTGCCAATCAATAGTTTATATTTTATATACCATTCATGATCTTGATTGGCTTTAATAACAGGTTGGGCAACTGCAGAGCTGTCCATGACCAGACTACTACCACTATGGGTTGGTGCAAGAGGCATGGAATTTGATTGGAAGTACATGCAGATGAGCTTTGATGCCAACATCAGTTTGGTAATAAAATTCTTATGTCTAGGAAGGCTAAAAGTAATGGTTGCTCAATGTCACATATGATAACTGACCACAACAGGCACCAGTCAGGAAGGTTGTCTCTACAGGTTTCATGAATTGGCAGTTGTAAATTTCTGCCAGACATTGGTAATCCATGTAGATAGTGTAGGATTAACGACACAAATTAACATGGACTTCTCCCAAGACAAATATAGTTGAACTTGAATTGAAAAGCATCTTGAGACATAGGAGCCCATTTAGAAGAGGTTTGTGCTACTCCTTGAAATCACTGAAAAGTCCTGGTTTTCCAAACCCATTTTGAAGTGCACTCAAAAAGCCCTTGAAACATTGAAATTGGCAGATATGCCTGGAATCACCTGGAAATCGCTACAGCTGAGGTTGACAAAGCAGCTAGTACTGAATGATGTGATTTGAATGACAGGGCAGTATCTGTTGCTATTTAATCACCCTTTGAAACTTATCTAAATCATACTTCAAGAATGAAGTCATGAATCATATTGAATATTTGTTTTTACACATATATTATTGAATTTCTAAAAACAATTGGTCCTTGAAAACTCTTATATATGGCCTTAAAAAGTCCTTGAACCTTTTGTTGAAGATGGAGCACAAACCCTACAAGACTATAAGACAATATGAGTAAGACAGCTCCCCCAACCAAGAAACAACACACTAGGTAGCTACGTAGTAAAAAGCTGTTTGTTTTCTAGGCTCATCATATTGCTACAGCAACGTTGGTCTGGCTTTGGAGCAGGACTGACCTACACAAAACATTCCTGCCTGTTGTCATGGTCTTTCTTACTTTAGCATGTTACAAGCCACTCATTATTGAGTATGTATCTGACAGTTTATCTTTCATCTAACTAGATTGATGTGTGTGTGTGAGAGAATTTATGAGTGAAGTAGAAACATGAGCTAAACTGTATTTTACATGTCATGTATAATATCATCATCATTATTATTGTCTGGGATCCCTATAGTAAGGGATTGAGGGAAGGATTGAGGGAAGGATTGGTCGCTCACCCAAATAGGATGTTCTTTTGTTTTCAAAGCAATAACAAGGCCCATCTATTGTGATACTCCTTGTTCTACAAACATTGTTGGGTGGCCTGATTCCTTTGAGATGATTATGACATTTGATGTAGATGAAGGAAAAATACATTGTTTACAGGAGAATCCACAAGAAGCTCATGTTGATGTGTTGTTTTGCAGAGTACTCAGCCACACGCTTGGGATGCAGTCATGGGCACTGCTTGTTCTTAAGGCTTCCTTCACCTCCTGCATTGGATTTGTTGCTCTTCAACTCTACCTTGCTTTGACTACAGATCAAAAACAGCATCGGCAATAATCAACAGCTATTAAATACCTATATCTCCAACACAAACCCTACTGACTGCTTCTCTATCACACTCACAGGAATATACAATATTGTTACAACAAAAGGTTTCTGTGGGTGTTGATCAAACTGTTTCTGACACTGTTCAGAGAACATAAAATTGACAAAGGAGTAGTTACATTGGATGGAAAAATGAAAGACTAACCATTACATAGCATTTCTCATTTTTGAAGATGTTGGTAACTTTGAGAATTTAGAGTATTGTTTTTTGTGAATTACGTTGCAGGAACCAAAGTGGGACTACTGGACTACTTTACAGTGTTTCATTGCAACAGTTGTTGATTACATTGAATTCTCACAGAAAGATGGAAGTTATTAGTGGAAGATTAGTTGATGCACTGTAACGTGTGACCTGAAATGACTAATAAAATTGGTTGTAATGATTTCAGATAGCACATTACCAGAACCCACTGACCTATTTAATACAGAAGTTGTTGGGTTTTCTTCTGTGTATTTTTTTGTTTATCACTGTACTGGTTTTTGCTTTTCTTTCCAATGCATGTGTCAGCTAAAGACAAAGTACAAGAAAGAAAATGAAAAAAATCTTGAGAAGTCTTCCACAGAGCCATTTTTGTTTTTACCATAACTTGTAAATTTCTCATGCACTGATTGGCTAAAAACTATGGTCCATTAGAGACCAGACCTGCTTGTGCTTACGACAGCATCACGCCACTGAGCGTGCATATGGATGAAACAGAATTTTTCAAACTTTTTCTTGTCTTTTGATTTTTTTGAAAGTTTAACTCAGTTTTCTATGGTCTGTACTGTAATGGACATGAAATGATGTCAAAAATGATCCAGACTTTGCAGTGAAACCATTCACTTCACTCATGGTTCCACATATATTACTACCAAATTCTCAGCACTGTTCACAGTCTGAAAATAATGATTGGCTCATCCTCATTATTTGAACTATGCACGACTTATTTGGGCAACCAAAATGATCATGTGACATGCAAATTCTTAATTGAACAATAAAATTAACAAGAACTTGCATGACCATTTTGGTTCTCCTAAGTCACATGCATAGCTTGAATAATGAGGACAAGTCACTCATTATTTTTGGACTGTGAACAGTGTAGTGAATTTGGTAGTATGTATACTACATCAACAGTCATCACACTATTTCACATTAAAGAAGCAATAAACAGTACAATCAATATGCAACTTTACTATTGGACACAACTAATAATCTGATAAACTTGTACAAAAAAAGATCAAAGTGTTCGATGGCAAAAACCAAATCCAAGGAAGTCTTGATTGGTGCAGTTGTCTGCACTCCAAAGGTTCTCCAAGTTTTTCAAACAGGTTTTCCACCAAAGTCTACTCAACAATGATCCATTCATTTCTCGGTAAAATCAAACTTGGGAAATTCCTCTAAATTTCCTCCTCCAAATCGTCTCTTGATCTGTCCCATCTCTCTTTCAATCTCAGCTTCCATTTCTGGAGTAACACCAACCAGTTTTCCACTACTATCTTTACTTTTCTGTTTATACATTTGTAGCTTCTCTGCAAACAACCTTTGAATTGGGTCAGCATTCTTGTCCAATTTTGCCCAAACTACGCCACTCATGCCAATATTTCTACGCAAAATGCTTGGAACATTAGTTGAGGTGCGCTGTAGAAATAATAAAGTACGGAATAACGCCGCCATTATTTAATAGAATATAAATAAAGTCGACTACTCCTTTTTTCTCAAAAACGTGGGAAAAACAAGATGGCGAAGGAAGGACAACCTCGTTTTGGTGTGTTGTAGGATTCTCGTGCCAGTTCTCCTCCTACTTGTACGAGTAACGCCAGTCAGGTATTGTCTTGGTTCGTTTGTAAAAGGCAAGTTTTGGCCTTCTATCCTCTAGATTCCCGAAAATACTTCAAAAATGAGCCAAAAACATGAAGCTGGAAGCACCGTGAGGGTTGGAACAAGGAATAGCTCAGTGAGTAGAATTGTCGTGTTTGTGGGCGTCAGAAACTCATAATAGGGGCGTTGAAAAGTGTACCAACCATACATTTCTTTGGTGTCATGCTACGAAATATATTCGAATTTTGGCCCGCGAATTTTTTCATTAACTAACCTTTCCTTGCTTCCAAATCGCTCAAAACTAAATTTAAGGCCTATATTTCAAACTGACATTTCAAGATATTCAATAAAACTCTCCTAAATTCTGTAAAAACCTAGATGCGTGACTGGAGCAGCCATCTTGAATCAAGCTTTGCCACCAAATATGGTATCAAAACTCATAATTCTTGGTTTGCAATCATTCCCAAGAGAGCAAAATCACAAAAGACAGGTCCGCCACTTTGGAAGACATAATAAAAGAACTCCTTTTAAAATCTTTTGTTAAGTTCTTCCAACATGGCGGCTCTGACGTCTATTGCAAACAAAGAATATGTCATGTGAAAATTCCAGTGCATGGTTCCAACGTCACATCTTTCAACCCCTCATGAGCTTTTGTGGGTGTCTGCTTTTCGCATGGTCGCTCATCTCAAGAATAGAGAAACCTTTCGCTTGGGCTGGATGCAAAGAAGCATATGAGTTATATGCATATGGAAAAGCTGGAAATCTCTCGTGTCTTTTTGAATTATGCACCTATCAATGTATGTCCCAGGAGGGGGTACCCACCCAGGCAAGGGGGAGGGTGGGGAGGTAGTTGTTAGTCAAATAACACCAAAAAAATTGAAGGCTAAAGGAGAAATTCATGTTTCACAATGTATCATATGGAGGAAGGAAAATCAGATGGTGCATCCATAGAATATATGATCTATATGTACAAATATGTACATTTACAACCATCACTCCCATAGGGGCTCTTCCGTGAAGTTGCCCTCCAAACCCTTTTAAAAATCCCAACTGGCAAGGAGGCAAACCAGCAGGCTATTTACAAGCATGGTCAAGAGACTTAATTTAATCAAATCGAAATCCAAATAAATACAGTCTCAGTGGTCATGGTGGGACTTGAACCTGGACCATCAGGTTGCAAGGCCAATGCCGTGACCACTCGGCCACCCTGCTTCCTATCTCATTTCTATTTATATCATTTCTATTTCTTTCATTTTCTATCATTTTAAATGTGGACCGTCAGGATATAACTCAGGACTGTAGAGTTGTTGTTTTGCAAAATTGTATTAACATAAGTAATTCAATCTGA
>JAABNW020046897.1:0-10310 GCA_015164035.2 Radianthus crispa
GTCCTTCCAAACAATCCATGCATACTTTGCGGTCCAAACTCGGCCCAGTTTCCCGCTCGATATGGAAACGGAGAATTGACCATACCGATGTTGAGAGGAAGAACGAGGTCATGTCAACGCTGCAGTTTAACGTGCGACGACAGATTTACGAGATGATGTTTGTTTCGCCTCCTAAAAACCCACGATTCATCGAACCTCCTCTAGCCAGTCGACGTCCCGTCCACAGCACCTCATCTAATGACTAGTATTTTAGTAAATGCTTTTTTCGTTTCAACTAACAGCGCTACCCATGCATACGAGTGGAGGGGACTGGAGCTTATTATCATATTGAGGTTGTGGCGAGTCGTGAGATTGGTGTCGGGTAGGTAGTTACTTACTTCCTCTCCTTAGACCGCTTACTGCGTGTAGCATTTGAACGTTTCATATGTTGTTTGTTCTACAGTGATCGTATCATTCAAGGAAGAGTTTTACGAACTGATCGATGACGAAATAGATGCCAAACGAAAAGCGAAGGACTCGTCACCCACGTCACCACCGACCGAAACAGACTCGCTTCAGGCCAAAGAATAAGGATGATTGGAAAGAAAATATGAGCAAACAATGCTTTGCGGCCTTAGACCAGGAATCGGCTAAAAGTGTTAGGATCTTGATGATTTTCCGAATTATTTCTCCGATTTGGGCTATAGACCATGGTGATGGGGTTTCTAAGAATTCAAGTTATTAATCTTAAAATTTTATTTTTCAAATCACTTAATTCTAGGCAATAATAATGATTTACCATAACGCCAAATGGAGGCAAAGTATGACAAATCTAGCCCAAGCCTCGTTTCCGTATGGATATAAGAAGACTAAAAACTTTAAGACTCATAAAGACATAAAAAAGAAGTTTTCAAAGACTGAACAATCTCAAAAGGAAAACTAAGTAGTCTAGGATTGTTGTTATCATAAGGCACTGTTCTCGCACAATACGGTATAGTTCAGAAAAGGGTACCACACACACACAGACACACAAATAAATATAATAGAGGAATTTATTGAATTTCACTAATGAACAAAGAAGCATACGTAATGTAATATATCTACATGTGTATGATGGCAATCTGATGGCAAAAGGTGGCCCAGTGCCGACCTGTGAAGATGGACCTCAAGCAATGGGTTTTGTTTTAGCTTCGAGATGAGTGAAGTTGGTCTAAACCGTGCCTAAGATAGCAACGCTACATAACAGAGTTCTATAAAGACATCAACAAATCTACATTATAAACTTCTAACAAATGATCAAGTCTAAAAGGAACAGTTAGAGTTCCCTGTTAAGATAACTTTTTACAGACATCGATGCATTGATGAGATTATAATTGAACGTTTCTTTTCTGGCCATGGGCTAAAATAAATGATCAAATAAATTACTTTATTTCTATATTATAAACTTCAATCTAAGGCTTTTATTTTCTCGTGCGCCGCCTTGCAGTTGCTTTGGGTCGTGGCTTTGCGACAGACGAGGAAGCGGATTGAGCTCCTACTCCAAAACTGAACCCCCCGGCACTGGGGGTACCTGTACCAAATGCTGGGGTACCAGATGTACTACCGGCACCAAAATTGAATCCTACCGCAGAGGCTGCTGGGGTTGCTGAGGGAGTTGAGCCAAAGGTAGGTGCTTGAACGAAAACACGAAGAGGGATAAATTGATGGATTATCAAGAATTTGATGAGGGGATCAAAATGTACCTACCGGCGTTTGGTGTGAATCCACTTGATGCAGTAGCACCTGATAAAATGATGGATTATTGTCATCAATGACCTTTGCTTCCAAATACTATGTGTTACTCTTGATATTCTCATCTACATTACAACACCTACCATTCATCAACATTGTGTCACCATCCTTACTGTCAACATTCATATAATGTATCATAGTACCACCAATCATCATCATCATCATCTCGATCATAAGTGAATCACAAGCAAGGATACATTAATGGCAAGTCATTCATACACCAGTTACATACCAAATTTAAACCCCCCTCCAGAAGGGGTAGACGTATTGCCGCCGCCACCACCAAATCTAAAGCCTCCAGTACCACTTGATCCAACAGGGTTCCCGAATACATTCTGTGGGGCAGGTGAACCAAATGCACTTTGAGTTGTGGATCCAAAAGCATTTTGATTGGCCTGTGTTGTAGCAGGGGAGCCAAAGGGGGTCTGGGTCACACCAGCTCCAAATGCATAGGTATTTGCTCCAACACCAAATGTATTTTGAGAAGATGGTGCACTGAATGGCTGAGATGCTGAAGCAGAGTTGGCCCCTGCAGCGAATGAAAACCCTGTTTTGTTCTGTGACTGGTTTGTTGTGCTGGAAGGTCCAGCACTGAAAGAAAATTGCCCACCAGGTACACTAGTGGTAGCAGCCTGTTGAGTGGTATTTCCAAATCCACTTGGAGTAGCGGCATTGGCGCCAAATTGAAATCCCCCAGGGGTGGTTGAGGTTCTAGTGTTACCAAACGTGCTTTGTGAGCTAGAGGAAGGAAACCCAAATGCTGGAGTAGATGATGTAGTTGATGGTTGAGCCCCAAACAGATTTGAAGAGGTAGTTGAGTTAAACCCTTTGGTTGTTGACTGCTGGGCTCCAAAGGGGCTGGGTGCTGCAGACTGTTGGTTAGTACCAAACCTGAATGGACTTGGTTGGTTGGTAGTTTCGAGAGCGGTGGATGCACTGCTACTACTGCCAGGTTGGGAGCCAAAGGGGCTGGGTGCTGCAGACTGTTGGTTGGTACCAAAACTGAATGTACTTGTTTGGGTGGTTGTTTTGGCAGCAGTTGTCTGTTGGTTTGCTCCAAAAGTGAAGGTACTTCCTTGGTTAGTGGTTTTGGGAGCAGTGGATGCACTGAATGAGAAACCTCCTGATGGTGCAAATCCTGATTGGGTTGCCTGTGTTGTCACCTTTGTAGTATTTGGTAGGGTGGACCCTGCAGTGTTGGCATTCAAACCAGAAAACATTGACTTTGTTGCTGCCGGGATCATGCTTGCTGGTTTTTGACCTGCAAAACCAGTTGCACTGAAATTGAATTTCGGAAGACTGCTTGTAGTACTGACTCCTGGCTGAAGTAAGTTACTCGAGGTATTAAATCCTTTATTAAGTAGGTTACTTTTTAGCTCTGTCTGAGGTGCAGAAGCTGCTGCACTGAAGCTTGTTAGACCACTTGATGTACTGGAACCCGTTTGCAGTAGATTACTGGGTGCACTGAATCCTGTTAAATAACTTGAGGCACTTGACCCTGGCTGTGGTAGATTGAACCCTATTGAAGTACTGCTAGCAATATGTGGTGGCTTGCTGATCGTTGAGCCAAGGTTCAGTGCTGATGCAGGAGCTGTAGTGGCAGGTAATGCAGGTGTTGTGATGGTAGGTTTTGTACCCAATAAGGTTTGTACTATTGGGGTACATATGGGTGTCTGGATACTCTGCGATGATGTTGTGAAGGATACAAGAGTTGCAGTGTTAGCAGGATCAGAAGTACATTTAGGGGCCCCAAAGAGAGTTTTTCCAGGAGTACTAGTTGCCGCTGAAGGTTCAACTGTAGCACTTGATGTTTTGGCTATGAGACTAAAGCCCTGGGTGGTTGATGACAGATTAGTGGTGTTGACACTGGCTTGACCAGTTGGAACTTGAGTCCCAGATGCAGTTAATGTTCCTTGAGAGAATATACTGGACTTTGGATCAACAGTGCCAGGAAGGGAAATAGTTGTCTGTGCTGATACTGATGTTAGAGGAGTCATTTTACTAGGTTTGCTTGCTGCTAAGGCTGACAGGAGTGTGGATGGCTGTGTTGTTACTGGGAATAATTAAAAACAAACAAAACCACTTTATTCAGCATTTTGCTAATAATACCCAATTAAAGAAACACATGCTTTTTAAAGAAAAAAAAACCATTCTTACCAGTACTTGGTGCTGATGTAGACTGTGATGTTTTAACAGCAGTGTCTTGACTTTCACCACTCTTACCAGAAACCAGAGTACTAGTAGATGGGATACCTGTTGATAAATTTGCTTACTGATGCTATAATTCTTTAAAACTGGCATTTAGATCAGACATAGATGTACCAAAATGGGATTTGAAGAACTGAAGCCGAGATCTGGGTCACTGGGAATGGGAAAAATAATGGCCAACATGGAATTGCCTCAAGGTTCATCATTTGGACCAGGATTTGGGTCACTAGGAATGGGACCTAAGACTGGGAATCTTTGATAGCGGGTCACTGAAATACCTGATGTTGTAGTTACTGTGAGGGTCTGTGACCTTGGTGAGCTTGGCAGACAAGTAGTAACATGAATTGCTACAGATGGTGAAGCACCTACAGAACAATCACCTTGGTTAAATAACTACAGGGTGATAGGCTACCAAAACTATGAATCATATTCTTTAAGTACCTTTGGGTTTTTCCTTTTCTTCTTCATCCTCTGAGCCATCCAGTAAAGACTGAACTCTCTGCCATGCCATCTTACGATCAAGCTCAATGTCTTCTTTTGTGATTTTGTGAGTGACAGAACGACACTTTGGCTACAATGCAAAGAAACTATCAATTATGCTGCTGGCATGCTTACAACTTTATTCCAGTTCTTTTCCTATAACAACCTAGGTACGACTTCAATGTTATAATGACAGAGGATTACTCTCTTGTTCCTACCAGATCAGGTGAGTTAACTGATGCACAGTACACTGGTACTGGTCTTCTCTTAGCTTCATTTTTTCTGGATGGGAAGCGTACAACTGTGAAACGTTTCCTTGGAGACTGAAAGCAAGGAATGCTATTTTACTATTGTGATTTGCCACAGCAGAAAGGTATGGAATGGAAGAGTTTATGGATGGGTAACATTAATTTGAGGATGTCATGATGAAAAAATGTAATTCAACTGGTGCTCTCAATTCCCTTCATCCATCTCTTGACTCCTCTGTCTTCATGCATTTATCTTCCCATCCCATCCATTTTTGTACCATATCTTGCCCAGAGCCGTCTGACTTCTCAGATGCAGGTGAATCATTGGTGCTTGTTGTTGTTATCTCAGACGCAGTTGGAGTATTCAACATCCTTTGCTTCTTGGACAATCTCTGTTGCCTGGATACCATAACGTCTGGAGTATTACTGGTATGCCTGGATGAAGACCTTTCTGGTGTGTGGCTTGGTGTACTGGATGCTTTCATTTCTATTCTTTTCCTTTTTTCTACCAGTTTTTGGGCTTGCTTTTTCGATAACCTTTGTGGAACTGTAACAGAAGAAACAAATTCTTGTTAATATTGATGGTAAGCAATGGCTCCTAATCTGGCAATATAATGGCTCCCAGACCTAGTGTGGGAGCTGGATGTTCTTGGTAAAAAAATCCTGATCTGTGAATATGCCTGCTCAAAGACCCCCAACATGGGGCCAAGTATCTTAGAAAATTTAATTTAAAGTTTAGTGTCAAACCTGTGGTTGATGGAACAGTCTTCATCACAATGTCATCATCATCATCAGCATCACAACCGCTATCATTATCATCATCATAACTAGTTTTAGAAGTGATTCTATAATTTTAGGTACATCAAGAGTGTTAGAGATACTGACACATCACAAGTACACTAATATGACAACAATAGATAATACATTTTATACCTTTCTGTATTTACAACAGAGGCTGTCATCTGCACAGCTCTGCTGTCTTCACATCCTGGATCTGTGGCTTCAGTATCCTTCAACAAAACATGAAGGTTTATTAATTATTTGAAATAGTTCAAAAATAATAACAAAGATGATAATATGCTTCAACCATGCAATTTATCACAGTAAAGCTGAGCTTTTCGAACAAAGCATCCATCTTCAGCGACAAAAAGCATGAGGTTCAATCTATCCAAGTACCTCAGATGGTCCAGTTGTCTTATCATCATAGTCTTGTCTAGTTTTCTTCAAGATAACCATTGCTTCTTCAGTAGTATTATGACCATCATTATGTAGTGGTCGTCGCTTTAACCTTGTTTGTACCAAACTATATATACCAGTATTCTTTCTTGTAACAGATGGTGGCTCAGGGATGATATCTCTGGTTATTTCAAGATCTGTGTTGTCTGTAGGTGTTTTACTGCTAGGATAATGGTATCTCCTAAAAACAAATTGTTAGTAAAATGTACATAATATATGTCCTTATATTGTTTTAAAAAAGTATATCACATAAAAAACATATATAAAACAATGCATAAAGGACAATCCAAAAATATACTGCAATTCTTGGGAAATTCAACTTTACCGTCTCTTTTTATTATTCTCCACAGGGCTTGAGATATCATCACCACCGTCTTCATCTTCAACAACACTTCGCTTCCTTATTGCAAAATCATGGATAAATATAAAGTGCCACCAAATACTCAAATTCAAATTCATATGCCAGAGTATGGTAACAAATATATACCTTATTGTGCTTTGCTTGAGTGCCGACAATATTGTAGCTCTACTAAGTGAGCTGTCTTTTGGTTTCTTTGGCTCATCTCTGAGATCAAGTTGAAACTAAAGTCAGTAACATGTCATATATGTACCTGAAATAATTTAGATAGACTGATGAGGCACACTGCTGTATAGAGGAAGCAGCAGTATTTTCTACTTACATTGTCATTGTTCTGTTGTAGATTTCGGGTGCAGCAATTTTAACCGTTGATGGCTGTTGTAATGAAGGGTTGATAAGGCTAAAATACTTTGTTGTCTGAGGTGATGATATTGGTGACATAGGGCTTTGTCTTGGTGAGCCTAGGGTTGTACTCAATCTTCGGCTTGCATTACCAAGCATGTATATTTGACCATCAGGTGATGTGAGAGAACTATGAAACAGAGGGAAAATGTTTTTCAACACTATAGAGCTTTGTACTGTAATTTCCCAGATAATAGATCTTTTTCATACTTAAAAATGACTGATGAAACACTATTGCAGATGTATTTGTACAGCATAATTTTAGTCTTGATTTCAGGTAAAATATTCATAAATACCAACAAGAAAGCAAAAATTGTTGCACTTGAACAATGTAAACTTCTTGGAATTTCCATGAGCTTTCCTGTTACACCTATTTTCAAAATTATGCGACCGGCGCTGCTCACGACTGGCCTAGTTTTTCGTGTTTTGGCTGCCATCAAAAACGGCTGAAAACGGCTTGCTCCTGTGAAACCA
The DNA here is from genome assembly GCA_015164035.2 of Radianthus crispa. Taxonomy (NCBI): domain Eukaryota; kingdom Metazoa; phylum Cnidaria; class Anthozoa; order Actiniaria; family Stichodactylidae; genus Radianthus; species Radianthus crispa. The sequence goes on from JAABNW020046897.1 coordinate 7,177, forward strand.
TGGTTTGTAAAATTCTGAAACGAAGCAAACTCGTCTTTTTTTCTGGTACTATTCAAACGGTTGAAACTCTAATATCGTTTTGGACGTTTCTTCAATGAAAACAAATTGTTCAAAGTTTGATTGATGGCAGCCAAAACACAAGAAATACCTTTCCAGGGCTCGAAATAGCAGCCTGCCAATGGCCAAAAGACAGGCCATATTTAATATTTGGCAGTCCAAAAAGAAAATGGACTGCCAAAAGCAAAAGAAAATGGCAGGCAAAAATTTCTTTCAACTGTCAAAAAAACAAAAGCTGTGGCAGGTCATTTTTTTCCTCCTATTTCGAGCCCTGCTTTCAAGTGACAGCTATACAGGTCGCGTAATTTTGAAAAAGGTGTAATTATGAATATATAATGTGCAGTTGAGGTTAACCCTGCAAAAATGACTCTGCTAATCCATTGTGCAGTGTTTATGCACAGCATACCTTGGAACTGGGGTACAGGTACTCCACACATAGTAAAGGCCGATTTACAAGGTACAACTTTTACAACTGTCACATACAATCTGCTTATGCCATCCTTGCAACATGGCTACAGCTGTCATACACGATTGTTGTAAGGTTTTAAAATGTTATTTTAAAATCTTACGACAGTTGTAGCCGTGTTGTAAGGATGGCATAAGAAGATTGCATGCGACAGTTGTAAGCAAAAGTTGTACCATATAAATCAGCCTTAAAAGATTTTATAAATTTGTGTGCCTTCACTTCTGTTGATCAGTCCGTTATTGTTCTGAACAAATGAATTCTTGATTGACACTGTGTCAATCAAAATTCATACACATTTATAAGAAAGATATCACACACACATTATAATTAAACGGTTTACCTTATCAACTCTAAATATCATACAACTATATAACTTTAAAGATACTGTTTATTTTACTTTTGAACCATTATGTGTAAGATTTATATTTAGGCATCAGTAAAAAATGTTACGAAAACAGGATTAATTTTAATCTAATTAAGGCGAGAATTGTTTAGATTTTTTCCCAAGATATTGAGTAACAGCCATTTAGCGATTAATTTATATGATAATGGTCCAAAGATATAGGTAAGACTGACATTACCTGACGTTGAAACTCAGTCGTTTGGTGACGGTGGTGAGAGAAGAGAGCAAAGGCATCGGTGATCGCAGAGTTTGTGTTGGAAACTTCGGACTTGGTAGACCCGTAAAAGGTACATCCATATCTTTACCACCATTAGATAGATATTCACTCTCATCTAAGGAGTTATCAAGCGATTCTGATTTGATTTTAAACTTTTTTGTGGTAATTCTTTTCTTGGTTTGCGGCCGTCGAGAAAAATAGGCCAACAATAAAAACGTAAAAACTAACAGAAAACTCCAAAAAAAACCGAAAAATATTGATAGAATAACGAGAGAGATAAGTACAAGAGCTACTGCGATGTATTCCTCGTTCTTCGTGGCCATTAGGAAGGAAATAAAAGGGTTGATTTTGGAAAGTATTTTTGATGCCTCAGAAAACCATGAGCACAATTTGAAACATGGCGCCTTATGACCTAGTGCGCATGCTCAAACCACGGCGCCAAATTTTTTGAAAGCCGCCTCGTTTTGAATGAAACAAATATAAGGAGGCGGGGGGGAGGGGGAGAAACAGGAATTAGTGGGCGGGAAGATAAAGAGATTCTTTTTTCGTCAGACATATGCTGATAAAATTTGAGTAAAAGACAAGGGATTTATTACAGGTTTTCACCGGTTACACGATATCATGGCAATATCTTAGGAAGATAAAGTTGAATTTTTTTATTGATATGAATGGTTAAAAGCATCATCAACAGTGACAAATCCAATAATAAAAGCCATATGTCTTTAGCTGCACATTCATTTCCGGTCACACAAAAATGATAAGAAGATTTGAATAATTCTTTACATTTCGTATTGTCCAATCGATTTTGCTGTTAGAAATACTTTGGCCAATGAAAACTATCGATATATCTTTGATCTCCAGACGCGTGCGCGCCTGATTTCCCGCCATTCCAAAACAAAATGGCGGATGAAAAATTGTTTTGGGAAGCAGAGTAAGAAAGGCTTATTTTGAGGCAAAAAATGATAACAAACCCCACTGAAGGAAGACCAACTAAGGCGTAAGGTCAATTGAGTACTTATTCAAGACAAGGATAAACCTAAATTATCTCAAGGTATGGACAATTTCAAGAAGTTTTCTGCATTTCTGCAGTGCAAGTCTCAGTCGTAAACTTCTCCATTTTAAACTCTGCTTACTGTACTTGGTTCGTATAGATTATAATGAGTGATATCAGTATTGGCTGGCATTCTTTTCTTAGGAAACAACAAACTGAGGTCGGGACTTTTTATGTCTTTTTCGCTCTTTCGTGACAAGACGCTATGAATATGGCTTAAATAGCAGTCTAGTTATATCAACCCCACGTGTGTCTCGAAAATCATAATTATGTGACTTATAAATGCAGGTAGGTCTAGTGTTGCATGCAATCATCAGTCACGAACTGATCTGTGGTGGTTTTTGGACTCTATTTTCCCTCCTGAAATCCAATGGCCTTCTGGGGTCCATGTATGGTATGGGAACATCCTCGTATCCTCGTCTGGTCTTGAGATTTTGCTATATTTTTTAATTCATGTCTCAGGATTCCTGCACGTTCTCCTGTAAGTCTTGTAGTTCATAGAATTACTAATCAAATGACGAGTCAAATGACATTAATTTGGGTCCACGTGAACTACTGAGCTGTTTTTATTCTTTTATGGCTCGTGGGCAAACCTGTATTTAAGGGTCTGCCGTAAACCACTCTGGGGATAGATGTTCGGAGCTTTGTAAATCTGTAAGTTTAAAGATACTTTAGAAATAGCGTTTACAAGTGTGGATAAAAGTTCATGCACTCGGAATAGGTGATGAATCAGTCATGCATGTTCGAAATCGATCATACTCTTAAGTGCAAATGCGAGTACGAATATTAATATTCAAAATCTGTGCTAAATGATCAATAGACATAGATGTAGTGCTGTAGATTCGATTTTTGACATGATCATTTGTGACGTTATCTTATCTCCTGTCACGCAACTACTGAAACATAACCCTTGTAAGGGCGTTCACTGTTTTCTCAGTGA